>JAJOZX010001796.1:340000-422500 GCA_023014485.1 Bathynomus jamesi | reverse complement strand
CCGAGCGACTAGGACCAGACTGTAACGTCGTTCGTGCCCATCACCCCCTTCACCCCGAGCGACTAGGATCAGACTGTATGTATCGCTGTAATGTCGCTCGTGCCCTCTGCCCCTCACCCTCTGCCCGTGCGCTCTGTGCCTGCGCTCGTCTCAACCTCCACTCCTTCGTTGGGAACTTGTCGTCTTGCTTGTACGTCAGCAAGCATAGGAGAAGATGCCTGACGACGCTGGTGCCATCTCCCACTTCAGCGTAAAGCTCCCCGTCTTCTGGCCGGGTGATCCATTTATTTGGTTCCACCAAGTGGAATCACAATTCAACTTGGGAAGGATCACCGCTAGCAGGACAAAATACGATCATGTTTTGTCCTCTCTACCAGCGAGCATCATCTCTGAAGTCCGTGACGTCATCGTATCTACTTCCACGAGTGAGGACCCATACAACGATCTGAAGTCTGCCATCCTGTGCCGCACCACTGTCTCCGAGCGTGAGAAACTACATCAGTTAATCTCAAAAGAACTTGGAGACCGTAAGCCCACTCAAATGCTGAGGGCTATGCAGTGCGCTCTAGGCGAACGCGCACAAACCTTTGATAAGGACATCTTTAGACAGTTGTTCTTGCAGAAACTTCCTCCATCAGCTCAGCGTGTCTTGGCCACTATGGATCCTGCTACTCCAGTTGATAAACTAGCAGAAACTGCCGACAAAGTAGTGGAGATTGACACAGCTCCGGTCAACAACGTGAACACACAATCGGAACTGGAGTTGAAAGTGAAAGAGTTAAGTCAACAACTCAACCACGTTTGTTCTCTGCTACAAAATCAACGGCAAAGAAGCCATTCTCGGTCAAGATTTACGAAGAGGCATCGTTCGAGTTCCGGGAAGATCTGCTTCTACCACTCGAAATTTGGAAAGAAGGCTAGGAAGTGCATCTCCCCTTGCAATTTTTCGTCGGAAAACCCCAGCAGCGAGTCCTAATGGCGTCTAGTACTCGCACTGCCAACCTGTTATTCATAAAGGACAGGAACTCTGGTGTCAATTTCTTGGTTGATACCGGAGCGTCAGTCAGTGTATTCCCTCAAAAATCTGGTCATACGCACTCGGAATCTCCGCCTCTATACGCTGCTAACGGTTCACGCATACCCACGTACGGTACTCAGTCGCGTGAACTAAACTTGGGCCTTCACCGATCCTTCAAGTGGATTTTCATCTGTGCTCAAGTGCGGCATCCCATAATCGGCGCTGACTTCCTCCAGCATTTCAACTCCTGGTGGATCTTGACAAGCGACGCTTATGCGACCAGGCCACACTGCTTTCTGTTCTTGCCAAACAGGTTGCCCTTCCGGACGCCTCGAACTCTGCACTTTCCCTCGTTCCCCCTAATTCCATGTACCAGTGCCTTTTCCAGCGATATCCAGGAATTCTTCAACCGATGCAGATGGGTGATACCATTAAGCACACCATTACCCATCACATTACAACAAAAGGTCCCCCTGTGTTTGCAAAACCCAGACGTCTTGCCCCGGACAAACTGAAAGCTGCCAAATCGGAATTCCAGCTTATGATGGATCTTGGGATAATAAGACCTTCCAAAAGCAGTTGGTCCTCTCCCCTACACCTGGTCCAGAAGAAGTCAGGAGACTGGAGACCATGTGGGGATTACCGGTTTTTGAATTCGACAACCATCCCGGACCGATATCCGGTACCAAATGTCCAAGACTTTACTTCTCTTCTCCACGGCAAATCTATCTTCAGTAAAATAGATCTCGTTAAGGCTTTCCACCACATTCCCGTAGAGCCTTCGGATATTCCCAAGACTGCAGTTTGTACACCATTTGGGTTATTCGAATTTGTGAAGATGCCGTTCGGGCTACGGAATGCTGCGCAAACCTTTCAGAGGTTTATAGATGAGGTCACCAGAGGCTTAGACTTTGTTTATGCCTACATCGATGATTTGCTTGTGGCCAGCTCAACGGAAGAGGAACATAAGGAACATCTTTCACTCCTCTTTCAACGCTTAGAACAATACGGTGTTACTATTAATGCATCTAAGTGTGTGTTTGCACAGCCAACCTTGGAATTTCTTGGTCACACGATTTCGCAGCACGGAATTACCCCCCTTCAGGACAAGTGTGACGTGATAAAAAATTACCCTATGCCAAGTAATCAGCGTGAGTTACGTCGGTTTCTAGGTTTGGTAAATTATTACCACAAGTTCATTAAAAACTGTGCTAGTGTTCTTGCTCCTCTACACGCTATGATCACGCACAAACGCAAGGTAACGAAATTGGTATGGTGTGGCGATAGTTTACAGGCGTTCGACAATGCCAAAAATGCTATCAATAGTGCATTGTCTCTGTCATTTCCTATCAGTGATGCCCCCCTAACTCTGACGGTCGATGCATCAGATGTTGCGATCGGTGGAGTGTTGGAACAAACCATTAACGGTCAACAAGCACCCATCGCATTTTACTCGAAAAAGCTGCAGCCAGCCCAAACGCGTTATAGTGCTTTCGGACGTGAACTTCTTGCTATTTACTTAAACGTGAAGCATTTTCAACATTTCCTTGAAGGCCGAGAGTTTTGTGTTTTTACCGACCACAAACCTTTGATCACTGTCTTCAATAAAAACAGCTGTAACCACTCTCCCAGAGTCATCAGGCAACTCGATTATATCTCGCAATTTACCACAGATATCCGCCACATCAAAGGTGTCTTGAACACTCCAGCGGATGCACTTTCAAGAATAGAGATTACTTCTGTTACCCTCAGCTCTACACTGTGGAATGCTATTGCACAGGATCAAGATAAGGATACGGAACTACAAGACCTGCTCAGAGAAGACTCCACTCACTCACTTTCCCTCAAGAAAATGAGTATGCCAGGATTGTCTGTGCCCCTCTATTGCGACGTATCAACAGCTGCTATTCGCCCTTATGTCCCTCCATGTCACAGACAAGCAGTCTTCACGGATCTTCATAAGCCCTCCCATCCTGGTATCCGTGCTTCGCAACACCTGGTTACCTCTCGCTTTGTTTGGCCCTCGATGCGGAAGGATGTCAAACACTGGACCAAAACGTGCCTTGCCTGCCAGCGTGCCAAAGTCCAAAGGCACACCAGGTCCCCTTTGACGCATTTCCGCCCCCATCCCAGCGATTTGAGGTAATTCATGTAGACATTGTTGGCCCTCTTCCAGTGATTCAAGGCCAACGTTATCTGCTCACCTGTCTCGACCGCTTTTCCAGGTGGCCTGAAGCCATCCCACTTCCTGATATCCAAGCGGACACTGTTGCAAGAGCCTTTCTTCATGGATGGGTATCAAGATTTGGATTGCCGACAAAAGTCATCACTGACCAAGGTCGCCAATTTGAGTCTTCGCTTTGGAAGAAGTTTACCAGCTTGTTGGGTACAGTACATGCGCATACCTGTGCGTATCATCCGCAAGCTAACGGCCTCGTCGAACGCTTCCATCGCCAGCTGAAGTCATCCCTTATGTGTCACGAAGACTCCCATTGGATGGATAAGCTTCCACTCGTTTTGCTTGGTATTCGCTCTGCATTTAAGAGTGATCTGAAGACTACAGCGGCCGAACTAGTCTATGGAACAACACTGCGGCTACCAGGTGGCTACTTCACTGCAGGGGATAAGTCATGTGATCCTACGGAATTCGCTCAAACACTTTCCTCTCACATGCAGTCCCTTCAGTCTGTTCCCCCTCGATTGACTAGCCAACAGAACATCTTTGTTTCCCCAGCCCTCCAATCTTGCACCCACGTTTTCGTTCGTGTACCTCTCCCAAAACGGCCTCTCCAATGTCCATATGACGGACCCTATGAAGTTCTCCGACGTACGCGCAAATCATTTCTCATCCAGCGCGGTTCCAAGGTCGACAAGGTTTCTATCGATCGTCTTAAGCCTGCGTTTTTGGAATCAACCTTAAGTGAGGTACATGTAGCTACCAAAAAGGTCCAGAGGAAATCTGTGTCGTTCGGAACTCTTTGAACTTCCTCTCTGGTGGGGGAGTGTGTAGTGAATACTCTTATTTTAGTTTCAAGATAAATGTTAATTTTACCGTCTTGAATTTCGGAATAGTATAAATTCATTTTAAATTAGTTACCCCATTATAATTCAATTGTGAACCACATTAATACTAATTTTATGTATACTATATTATTTTATTGTATGTAAACATAATTAATTATATATCACAATTGTCAGTTAATTATTTATATTCAAATATTTATTTTAATCTAATACCATGTCCATTTTACAAATAAATAATAGAAAACCAAAGGTTATATTTTCCACCTTTGGTACTGTCGCAGTTTCGCCTAACGGACTCAATACGGCTAGTGAGATAATCACTGGTTGGCACTTAACTAGCGGCAGTGCTTATGGCTACATCATCCAGGTTAACCTATACCGGATAGATGCGCTACGGTCCCAAGCCGTAGCTTGCCTAGGCCAACGACGACGACGACGTAAACCAACAAAACTAATTTTTGTGTTTATATTTCAGATTTTCTTAAATTTATATGAATTAAGGGCTTTAAATACCTTTACAAATTGGCAGAACAATCAAGCAATATGTCATCAAGCACTAGAAAGTTCAAATGCAAAAACAACCCTGATTCCTTCTGTTATATATGTGGAAATTTTACACTTCCACATCAACGAGCAAATATAACTGACTTCGTAAAAAGAGCTTACTTAGCTTATTTTGGCATAAAACTGGGGGACCAAGATAAATCGTGGGCTCCACATAAAGCCTGCACTATATGCATTGAAAGACTGCGACATTGGACGAAGGGTTCGGATTCAAAAATACCTTTTGGAGTTCCGATGGTAAGTTTATGATTTCATAAAACTACGTAATTTAATCACTAGTATACTGTAACTTACCTAAATGTAATTGTAACTTAGGTACATAAACAAAAATTTACAGAAAATGTTTATAAGAATCTCAAATATTGCATAAGGTTGAAACACATAGAAATGTTAAATGTTTGGGTGATAACTTTTGATAAAATTCATAAAAACAAGTCTCTCGTCGCTTTTGTTAACGCTTTACAATTTTTTTTCTATATCAGGTGTGGCGAGAGCCTACTAACCACGAGTCGATTGCTACCTTTGCTTTGTCAAGACTTCGGGCTTCACTAAGAAAAATAAACATTGTATCGAGTACCCAAATTTCGACACCGCGATACGACCTGTGCTACATTCAAATGAGATCCCCATTCCAAAATTTAAGGGTCTGCCAACTCAAGAATTAGTTGAAAATGTTCCTGAAAATATTGTTATGCACTTTGAGGAGTCAGTCACCGATTTTGACCCCAGCGTATTTGAAAGTCAAAACGATCAGCAAAAGTTTAATCAGGCCGAGTTGAATGATCTTGTAAGGGATCTAAATTTGCCAAAAAAGGCTGCGGAAATTTTAGCTTCAAGACTTAGAGAGAAAAACTTGCTTACTTCAAACACATACATTTCATTTTACAGAAAAAGAGAAGAAGAACTTGTTAAATATTTTAGAACAGAGGATAGTTTAGTATATTGCTGCGACATAGTTGGTTTGTTAAAGAAGATGGGGGTTGAGTCTTACGATGCAAATGATTGGCGCTTGTTTTTAGACAGTTCGAAAAGAAGTCTTAAGTGTGTGTTGTTGCATAATGGCAATCTATACGGCTCGATACCGATTGGGCACTCAACAAAATTAAAAGAAAAGTATGAACATATAGAAAAGGTTTTAAATCTTATCAAATATAGGGAGCACGAGTGGATCATATGTGTTGACTTAAAAATGGTTAATTTTCTGCTAGGACAACAAGGAGGGTATACTAAATATCCCTGCTTCCTTTGCTTATGGGACAGCAGCAGAGCCAAGGAAGAACATTATTTCAAACAAATCTGGCCAGCACGAACATCACTTACTGTCGGAGAAAAAAACGTAATTAATCCACCTTTAGTGAGCAGAGATAAAATCATATTTCCTCCTCTGCATATAAAACTAGGCCTCATTAAACAATATGTAAAAGCTTTAGATACGAACGGCGAGTGTTTCAAATACATAACTTCATAATTTCCAAGTTTAAGTTATGAAAAAATCAAGGCGGGAATTTTCGACGGTCCACAAATAAGAACAATGATTAAAGACAGCAATTTTCCTAATGTCATGAATGAACGCGAAAACAATGGCTGGTTCTCATTCGTGGACTTGATAGAAAACTTTTTAGGCAATTATAGGGCAGATAACTACGAAGAAATCGTAAAAAAACTTTTAAGGGACTACAAAGAGTTAGGTTGCAATATGAGCATAAAAATGCATTTTTTGAATAGCCATCTTGACCAATTTCCAAGTAATTTAGGTGATGTAAGTGACGAACAAGGGGAGAGATTCCACCAAGATATAAAATTATGGAGGAACGGTACCAAGGCCGCTGGGATTCCCACATGATGGCTGATTACTGCTGGTGCTTGAAAAGAGACCTGCCATCAACAAGCAAATACGCTAGAAAGTCTTACAAAAGAAAATTTTTGCCACAGTGAAAGCTTCATATCTGTTTGTTTTTTTATTTTAAGTCATTTCTATCGTTATAATGTAATTTTACTGTAGTTTGAACTGCTTGTATTCATGAAACTTGAAAAAAAAATTTAACACGACTTAATTTTTTAGTCCTAATTTGAAAAATCTGGAAAATGGCACATAGGCTGTCGACAAGAATCAGGACCTGATAGAGCCAAACTGAATTGAAATTCGTATTCAGCGCACCCAAATTACCTAGAATCAAGTGTCAGATATCATTCAATAAAATACGTGTTGCCCAGTGTTATTGCTGGACAGAATGTCACCGTACTTATTTTTGACCAGGGGCAAGATATATACCCTCATGAACTCTGCAGGGATATAGCTATGAGCAAGCATGGCTGATAGGAGCAATGATATATGCAGACATACTACGTCATTTGCATATTTTAAGTGCTCATTCGATAAGTCATCTACCCCTGACGCAGAACCAGTCTTTAACTCTTTAATTAACCTCTTTACTTCAGAAAATGATATCAAAGTATTTTCCCTTGTCCCTCCCACAATCGTTTCGCTGCAATCTATCTTAAGATTATCCCTACTCACACTGTTAAGAATGTTAGAATAGTGGTTTTTCCACAGCTTTGCAATTTCATCCTCCCCCGACACCCCATCGATTGTCGGAGGGAGGACATTTTTGACACCCGTTTGATTCTTAACAAATTTCCAAAATTTGTTAGTATCGTTATTTATGCGAACTACACAGGCTTTTGATGCTCAAATAGACTCTTCCTGTTTACATCGCCTTATGGCCGCCTTATATTGACCCCGACTTCTACACATATTCAAGTATACTGGTCCTAATCTGGGTCTACCATGAAAGCACCACAAAGCATAGGCGTCTTTCGATTCCTTCTTCAGGGGGATAGTTGTATGATAGTTGTATGATAGTTGTAAGATTTAATCAGGGCGCTTCCTGCTTCTCTTAACAGGGATATTATCTTACTATAATACCTATCTATGAGTTTACAGTGAGAATCATTTGAGCAAGGATTATTACAGGCAAGGTGCAAAATTTCTAAATTATTAAAAAGGTGACTTGTTCTGTCTTTGTATTCTATTCTCTGCTGCATCGTAACATTGGACCAATCGACGCGATTATTCTTACCTATTGAGTTCTTGTTAAGTCGTGTTGCGCATAAATTTGTAACGTTAATTAATATTTCTAGTGGTCTATGATCAGAAAGAAGGAAATCATGCAGAATATGAACTCTAACAATTCGATCCTTTAGATTATTACTAGTGAGACAATGATCAATCTACCTAGTGGTACCACTCGTATCACTAACGTATGTAAAATTACCACTGGCTACCCCTATTACATCTACATCACTTATATGATACTTAAATTGGCCGACTCGCACATGTTACCCAATTCTACAAAGAATTCCGAGTTCACATGTGCGTTAAAGTCCCCCATTATTATACAGTGAGAATATTTGTGGTTATGTGATAATGACTTAATTTTGTACAGCAAATCAATGTATTCATCTAGATTACTGCCGTTATTATATGGTAATTAGCAGTTTACAATTAATATGCAATCATTGTTCACTTGTAATTCAATGCATAACAACCTTACATTATCGCTTGTTATATTTAATGAATAAATGAGAACGAATAAGAGATATGAAATGGTTTCAAAAAGGATTGTTTTTCTTTGGAATTTGAAGAAAATTTCTGAAAATGTTTATTTGAAGGGTGTTATGAAGAGTATGTTTAAGTGACAGATTTTGATTACAGATTTGTCTATTCTCATTCTGTATGGCCGATGAGGGACATCTCTCGGGGATTTATGAATGTGGTTTTGAATGTTATTAAATGATTATTTTGGGTGTCGCGATATGTTTTCTAGGATTAATATATAATTATGATACATGGTTTTATGACTCTAATCGAAGCATATTTATAGTTATTTATGTTAATTACGTGTGATTTTTTTTTTAATGACATATTTTGGAAACTCAAAATGACAACGACAATGTTCGTCATTCAGTCGGAACTTCTGCGAAGATAATTATCTGACCGTATAAAGGACTGATACCAACATTTTGAACAGATGTTCATTTTATTAGAAGTGAAAATTTGCGAAATACATCCATCCAGCCTTCCCATAATATATATATATACACTAGGGTGGATCGATTTTACATTTTTTTCGATTCCCATATTCTAATAGACAAAAACTTGCGCATGCATGAGAAAATAGCCTCTGCAAAATCTTAGCTTAATAGGTAATCATCTTCTGCCCCCGGCAGAGCGATGAAAATCATATTTTAGTAGTCAAAAACGTATTTTTAAACCCTAGCCTAGAGTCATAAAATTTTGCGTGTGTGTTATTTCATGCCTAAGCAACGATATAAATGCTATGGGAAATATATAATGCATGATTTAAGACAAAGAGCCGATCTGAAAATATGTATAATATACATATTTTCAGATCGGCTCTTTGTCTTAAATAATGCATTTATTTATTTCCAATAGCATTTATATCGTTGCTTAGGCATGAAATAACACACACGCAAAATTTTATGACTCTAGGCTAGGGTTTAAAAATACGTTTTTGACTACTAAAATATGATTTTCATCGCTCTGCCGGGGGCAGAAGATGATTACCTATTAAGCTAAGAATTTGCAGAGGCTATTTTCTCATGCATGCGCAAGTTTTTGTCTCTATTAGAATATGGAAATCGAAAAAAATGTAAAATCGATCCACCCTAATATACACGCATCGGTGGTATAGTGATTAGCGTCGCTGACTACGAATCTATCGGCCCTGGGATCGAGACCCGATGACGGCAGGCACCGCGCAGCAAACCCAACTGTTCATCCTTCCATAAAATAAAAACAAATTGGTTGTAGATAAATGGGTAGCCTGAGTAGCCTAGTAGTTAAGACGCAGAACTACCTGTTGGTCGAAGGTGGAGTGACAAGCTTGACCTTCCTTAGAATGAACAATTCGGGCGCAAGCTGAGCCAAGGAATCAAGGTTAACCAAGGTGTGTGTGTGTGTGTGTGTATATATATATATATATATATATATATATATATATATATATATATAGCCAAGATACAGCCAAGATTGATGGCTGCAAAGAACTCAATTACTGGGAAAGACTACGTAAACTAAATCTGTACTCCCTGGAAAGAAGAAGAGAGAGGTATACCATAATCTACATATGGAAAATTATCGGAAAACTGGTACCAAACCTCAAACTAAACCCAATTACCATCTAGACAAAGCTGGAAAATAGGAAAGGCAGAATGTGTAGTGTTCCCAAATTAAAGGCCCGACAAGGGGGGACCTCCTCAACTCTGAAGGAAAATAGCTTGGTTGTCACGGGGCCAAGAATTTTCAACCAGCTTCCATAGGAACTCAGAAACATTACAGGGGTCAAAGTTAAAGTCTTCAAGAGAAGACTAGATGCCTGGCTCAGGACAGTACCAGATGAGCCGGGTGCACCTGGCTATGTACGATAGAGAGCGCAAGAGAGCAACTCGCTCCTCCACCAAGCCAGGACTAGAGGCAGGGCCACCAGCTTCACCTTCGTGTGAAGAAAGACCGACGCACGGAACCCAAACAAGGTTAACAAGGTATATATATATACATAGCATAACCTTTTAAATTTACAGATAATTAATTAGATGTATAATAATAATTTCTAATGTTATGAGCTCAGCTGCACACAATCAAATCCCCAGCCATCGTCTATAATTCAAATTTGGGTTTAGAGTTTTATTTTTTGATTGTTAAAAATTCCTTATGGAGATAAACGGTCGTGAGATACATCTGTACAAAAAAAATATCCGACCTTATCATACGAAAATGCAAATGACGACAGACAGTCGCCTCTCTACAATCTTTGGCGCCACTCTGATGTTGGGGTCGTATGTACGGGCACTTCTGTACTTATTAAAAATATACACACACACACACACACACACACACACACACACATACAGATATATATAATATATATATGTATGAAAATTATTTTACGAAAGTAACACGTGAAAAATATTTATGATGAATAAAACCACGAAGGAAAGGAAACACAGAATGGTGCTCAAGCGCTTTCGTCTAATGACATCCTCAGGAACACTGAAGTACATAAAGGGTTACAGCCTATATATAGGTTACAGAAAAAAAACCTATACATATATATATATATATATATATATATATATATATATATATACAATAAACGGAGAGATAAAAAAAATTAAAAATTAAAAAATTATTAAACATTAAAGGATTGTGGGAGAAGCATACAAATTTGTAAGGAAAAACTACCGATTTTTAGCACAAGATTAGCACAAGATCAAATTAATTGTTTCCAACCAATGTTATAGAAAAAACAAAATAATAAAATTAAAAAAAAAATACAAATTTATACTGGAAATCTGCCCGGGTTTTAGCACTTTGCCCTTCTTGTTTAGGTTCGATGTATATAAAAATAAATTTTAAAAAAATACAAGTTATTTGAGTAGCATACAAGTTTACCAAAGATTTAGCGTTCTACCCTTCTTATCTAAATCTGTTCTGAAGGAATTCAAAACAACAGGATCGAGTTGAAAAAGACATTTGCTTATGTTGAAGTTATTTGTGAGTTGGATAATGGCAGACTCAAGAATATTTCTATTAACAATGTTCCTAGAGTGAAATAAAATTGAAGCATTATTCCAATCAATACAGTGGGATAACTCTGACAAATGGATAAAAAGGGCACTGGACGACTGTCCTGTTCTAACGGAATATTGATGCTGTTTTATACGTGTGTGCAAATCCTTTCCCGTCTGACCTATGTAAAAGGAATCACATTGTTTACAACCAATTTTATAGATAATGCCTGAATTATTGGTAGGGCTATTTTTTATTATGATATTTTTCACAATATTGTTATATGAAAATACTACATTAATATCCAAAAGTTTAAGTACATTAGCAATGCCTAAAAAGCCCGGGAAAAATGGAAGTACTAAAATATTTTTTGACAAAGTATGAGTGTTATTATTCACACGATAGAAAGTTCGTTTTGCCTTGTTGAGACAAGATTCCATAAACGCAGTCGTCCAGTGCCCTTTTTATCCATTTGTCAGAGTTATCCCACTGTATTGATTGGAATAATGCTTCAATTTTATTTCACTCTAGCAACATTGTTAATAGAAATATTCTTGAGTCTGCCATTATCCAACTCACAAATAATTTCAACATAAGCAAAGGTCTTTTTCAACTCGATCCTGTTGTTTTGAATTCCTTCAGAACAGATTTAGATAAGAAAGGTAGAACGCTAAATCTTTGGTAAATTTGTATGCCACTAACTTTTATTTTTCAATTTTTATATACAAAAAATAGGGCAGAGTGCTAAAACCCGGGCAGATTTCCAGTATAAATTTGTATTTTTTTTTATTTTATTATTTTGTTTTTTCTATTACATTGGTTGGAAACAATTAATTTGATCTTGTGCTAATCTTGTGCTAAAAATCGGTAGTTTTTCCTTACAAATTTGTATGCTCCTCCCACAATCCTTTAATGTTTAATCATTTTTAAATTTTTTTTTTTATCTCTCCGTTTATTGTATATATGTGTATAGTTTTTTTTTTTTTCTGTAACCTATATATAGGCTGTAACCCTTTATGTACTTCAGTGTTCCTGAGGATGTCATTAGACGAAAGCGCTTGAGCACCATTCTGTGTTTCCTTTCCTTCGTGGTTTTATTCATCATAATTATATATATATATATATATATATATGAGAGAGAGAGAGAGAGAGAGAGAGAGGGAGAGAGAGAGAGAGAGAGAGAATTTTTATATCAATTGTTGCGTATAAAAAAGATGTAAGTGGGTATCACATGTAACCAGTGATTTGTTTCCTTCTGAATTGTTCATTCTGCATAAAGTAAAATCGGTGAAAAGAACTGAATGTATGATTATTTCTGCTTTGTATATCATATATGTAGAGTACATATAATGGAAACTTTGGTTTGTAAGTGTGCATGTACGCGCAGCATTTTTATATTAATTGTTGCGTATAAAAAGATATAAGTGGATATCACGGGTAACCACAGATTTCATTCCGTTCGAATTGTTCATTCTGCATGAAATAATGTTTTATAATATTAATAATATTATATATATATATATATATATATATATATATATTATCATTATTATTATTATTAATAGTAACAATGATAATATATATATATATATTTAATAGTGTGTGTGTGTGTGTGTGTGTGTGCTTGCTTGCTCAGACAAAACCGTTCAAACCAAAAAATGAACCTTTTCAAAGGAAATGAGCGTGTGTGTGTGTGTGTGTATATATATATATATACACACACATATATATATATATATATATATAATATGACTTAGACGCCCAGTCACTAACCCTGCACGACAGACTTCTGAAGCCGTTCAGAGATCAGGGAAACCGGCATTATGCGTCAAGATTTTGCAGCAGATGGTTGTTTCTTCTCGTTATGCCTTATAAAGAAGTTTTGTTTTATTTTTTCCTATACACACATACAAACATGCATACACGCAAACATACATGCACACAAACATACACACATGCATGCACACATGCAAACATACAATTTAAATATATAGAGATACATGTTAGGTCAGGATACACCCCACCCACCCCTCCTTCATTCCCTCCCTCTCTCCCTTTTCTGCATTTCAGACTCCTGAAACTGAACACTCGGTCTATCAAGAATTAATAAATGTGAAACAAGTTCAAAGTAGCATTAATGATTTTTCGATACAAATTGAAACTTTGGGAAGGGAATTAATGAAAGTAAGCCAAATATCACAACGGAAAGCTGTAATTCATTGTTGCTCTCGATATTTTTGGCTGGCCTTCGTTTTAATATGAAAACTGCTCTGGCCACACACGATTTTGAGTCACTGGACGAAGTGGTTGGAATGGCGAGGTGAGTGGAAAAGCTGGAAGAGGAGACTTGGAAGGCAACAAAGAAGGTAAGGAAAATAACTGTTAACGAAGAAAAACAATCTCAAACGAGACCTAATAGCCAGAATATACCACCTAGGACCGAGAATAGGCCGAGACCGAATAGCCAGAATACACGATCAGAAACCGAGAATAGACCGAGATCTAGTAGTTTTCAAACGCACAATGATCGTCCCCCTATATTCTATGCATTTTGTAGAACATACACGCATAAGACATCTGAATGCGTGTACAAACCACTAGGTAATGGATGTTTCTGGTGTGCACATCCCGGACATAGGCGAAAGGGTTGTCGGGAGAGGTTGAAACATCCCAAAAGGAATAATAATAACTCGAAACCCGGTTTGAACCCAGAGCAAAGTGTATCTAGGGAACTCGATAAGGATTCTACGAACCCGTTTATGACATCAGAGGCACAACTTCAGAATAATTATGGGAAGCCCGAACAGAAAAAACTAGTAGGCCACGTTAGCCAACCAAACGAATTGTTATTAAGTGATAACTGTATTCCAGCAGTAAAATTGCGCATAAATGACAAGGTGTATGTCGTGTTTATCGATTCAAGAAGACTAGTTAGTTTAATTAAGTTCGATCTGGCTGAACATTTAATATAAAAATGGGTTGACGGTCCTACAAGGGGTAATAATAAACTAGACCTCATATTCACGAACGAAGATGACCTAGTCTCTAACCTGACTATTGGTGAAAATTTGAGTAACAGCGATCATAATTTGATTAGGTTTGACTTCAGGGTTCCAGTTAATACACGCGTAAAGACTTGTGAAAGAATAGATTTCTCGAGAGCAAATTTTGAAAGCTTCCGAAGTAGTTTAGACACACTTGAAGTTCTAATAAATGAGGATGTCAATGTCACCTGGAGCTCATACAGGGATCAATTTAGAATATTACAGAACATTTTTATACCCACTAAATTAGCAGTGCTATTACGGGAAGAAATAGAGCCTACAAACTACTTTACAGTAAGTCGCATTTCAACCAGACTAATTCAGAAAACTACATAAACCTCACTCTGTAAAGTTAACCCTAAAGAATTTTTTGCCCATGTTAATAGCAGAAAGCCAATTAAAAATTCTGTAGGCCCCTTAAAAGATAGAAATGGCGTACTGAAATTTGGTGATCAAGATAGAGCTAATATGTTAAACGAGTTCTTCGTTATAATCTTCACGGAAGAAGACACAATAGAAGTGCAAGTCCTCGGATTACATATGACGGTGACCATCCCGTAGAGACCATAAGTTTTACGAGAAATGAGGTACAGCAATTAATTGATAAGATGAACAAATACAAATCACCTGGCCCCGACTTATTTCTTCCAAGGGTATTAAAATAGGTTAGCCACAATGTTGTTGACGACTTAGTAACCATATTCAAACAATCAATCGAGTCAGGGAAAGTTCCAACCGACTGGAAGTTAGCAAATGTAACACCAATCTTTAAAGAGTGCGATAGGGAAAATCCTTGTAATTGCCGCCCGATCAGTTTAACATCAGTTGTCGCCAAACTGTTGGAATCCATCATTACAAAATGTATTGTGTATCACCTTGGATCTAACAATCTAATATTTTATTCTGAACATGGATTTAGGCGACATAGATCCTGTCTGACAAACCTGTTAGAGTTTTTCCATAATATGCATACACTGTACGATGCAAGTAGGGCAATAAATATAGTGTATCTCGACTTTCAAAAAGCCTTTGACAAAGTCTCTCACGCGAGATTGATGGCTAAAGTCAAAGGACTAGGAATCACCGGGCTCGTTTCCAACTGGATTGAGGATTGGTTAAAAGATAGAAAGCAGAGAGTGGTAATAAATGGAGTGGCTTTGGAGTGGGCGCCCGTCACCAGTGGTGTCCCACAGGGTTCCGTTCTGGGTCCTTTACTTTTTATCATCTATATTAACGATATAGACGTCGGGCTTCTAAGTACAATCTCCAAATTTGCAGACGATACGAAATTAGGAAGTAGTGTAGTACTGAGGAGGGCGTAAGAACCCTTCAGAACGATCTTGACAGGTTGGGCGAATGGTCTACTACTTGGCAGATGCCATTCGACTGGGACAAATGTAAGGTAATGCACATGGGTTATAAAAACCCGAAGACCGATTACTCTCTCTTGGGAAGGAACTTGACTGAGACCGATCTAGAGAAAGACTTAGGAGTCTATATCAGCAACGATCTGAAACCGTCGAAGCACTGTGCAGAAGTCGAAAAGAGGGCCTTAAAAATATTAGGTTATATTAAAAGACAGTTCCAGTTTCGGAACAAGGAGACTGTAATGTCTTTTTATAATTCACGAGTCAGACCTCAACTGGAATACTGTGCGCAGTTTGGTCTCCATCCCCCAGGAAGGATATAGAAAGGTTAGAAAGAGTACAAGCAAAGGCTACAAAATTGATCCCTTCAATGAGAATGCAAAGCTACCAACGGAGATTGGAGCGCCTAAATCTGTTTACCTTAGAGACGAGGTGGTTGCGGGGTCAGCTTATTCAAGTCTTCAAGATGCTCAATGGAATAGACAGGGTAGATTACAGGAACTTATTCTCACTTAATGCCAATCCGACAAGAAATAATGAGTTTAAACTAGAACTAAAGACATTTAGGAACTCTGTTTGCATGAATTTCTTTTCCTATAAAATAGTTAATATCTGGAACCAACTTCCCTCAGAGGTTGTTTCCAGTCAAAGGGTAAATGTGTTTAAAAATAGGCTAGACAAAGTACTGAATTCTCTCATAGATTAAGACTAAAACATAACATAACAACTCTGCAGGAGTTCGCTTGCACGGTGTCTCTGTGAGCATGCTAAATATAGAGCTATTTATATATTCTCCACTTTCCTGTAAAATTTCCTTGGCTATTTTTCCAGGGGGAAGGTATTTTCTTCAACGTTTTTCCATACCTGCCTCTGGCAGGGAGGGAGCGGAGGGTGGGGAGAGAGCCTGTTACTTTTCTATCCAGTTTGCTACTACTGCTAGGATAGTCGAAAGAAAAATAAACTTGTTTAATAACAGGAACCTCCCAGAGTGGACCTGAAGGTCTTTGAGGCTTCCTCTTGTCCATGTAACTCCTTGTAACTCTCTCTTTCTCTCTCTCTCTCTCTCTCTCTCTTTCTCTCTCTCTCTCTCTCTACGGGTGGCAAGCCTCTGCAAGGGGAACCGTAAGGAGTTCTTCAGTTATGTTAATAGTAGAAAGCCCATTAGAAGCATGATATAAGTTAAAGGACCGAAGCGGCGTTCTGCGGACCTCCGATGCGGACATCGATAATGTGCTTAATGAGTACTTTGCGGGAGTGTTCACCAGGGAGGACATCCGCGTCATCCCCGAGCCAGTCAGGCTCGAAGGTGCTGGCGTGGATAGTGTTCGATGTACCGCGACAGTCGTTGAATAGACTAGACAAACTGAGCGCGTTTAAGGCTCATGTGCCAAACCAGTTTCTACCCAGAGTATTGCGGGAGGTGCGCGACCTGGTGGCTCCCCACCTGGCTACAGTCTTCAACAAATCGTTGGAGACGGGCCAGGTGCCTGGTGACTGGAGGGAACCAACGTGACCCCTATCTTTAAGAAAGGGGATCACGAAAGTCCACGGAACTATTGTCCCATTAGTCTCACTTCAGTTGTAGGTAAATTATTAGAGGGGATAATAGCGGATAGGATCGTTGACCATTTGGATTCGTACAAGTTACTTGGGGACTTCCAACATGGGTTTAGACGGCATAGGTCTTGTCTCACCAACTTGCTCGAGTTTTTCCACGTCATGATGAGTGAGTATGATAAGAGTAGGGCGATTGATATACTTTATCTCGACTTTCAGGAAGCCTTTGATAAGGTACCTCACCGTCGGCTAATGACGAAAGTGCGCGCGCTGGGTATCGGTGGGGAAGTAGGTAGGTGGATTGAAAACTGGCTGAAGAATAGGCGGCAGAGGGTTGTAATTAAAGGGGATAGTTCGGGTTGGGCCTCGGTCACTAGCGGGGTTCCTCAGGGTTCCGTTTTGGGGCCACTGTTGTTTATCATTTACATAAATGATATCGACGGTGGCATCGTCAGTAGGATCGCCAAATTCGCTGATGACACGAAGCTTGAGGCCAATGTTGGGACGCCGGAGGCGATCGAGCAACTGCATGCGGACCTAGGTAGGTTAGGAGAGTGGTCCGAAAAATGGCAAATGCCGTTTAACTTGGGTAAATGCAAGGTGATGCACATTGGCTACGCCAATCCCAAGTCGGACTACTCGATGTTGGGGAGTAATATCGAGGCGACTGATCTGGAAAAGGACTTGGGTGTGCTAATTAGAAGCGACCTTAACATTACCAAACAGTGCGTAAAGGTGGAAAAGAAAGCCCAGAAGCTGTTGGGTTATATCAGGAGGCAATTTCAGTTTCGGAACAAGGAGATTGTGCTCTCACTGTACAATTCCCTGTTTCGGCAGCACCTGGAGTATGCTGTGCAGTTCTGGTCGCCCACCCTCAGGAAAGATATTGAGAGGCCGGAGCGAGTGCAGGCGAGGGCCACAAAGTTAATCCCTTCCGTTAGGCATATGGGCAACAATCGAAGGTTACGCGCCCTGAACTTGTTTTCGCTGGAAACTCGGAGGCTGCGCGGTCAACTCATCGAGGTTTTCAATCTCTTACGCGGGTTCAACGATGTCGATTTTAGAAGCATGTTTAGTTTAAATGATAACCCAACTCTCAACAATGGTTGGAAGTTGGATTTGAAACGGTTTAGGACTAATGTGTGTGGGAATTACTTTTAGTATAAGATCTGTGACACGTGGAACAGGTTACCTTCAGAAGTTGTGAACAGTTCCTCTGTGGATCAGTTCAAGAAAAGGTTACACCAAATCTTGCACACTATTTGAGGGTGTAGAAAATTTTTCCTGGCACCCGTTGCCATTGGTACCTCCTCGGTATGGGCCGCAAGGCCTTTTGAGGTACTTCTTTTCCTTGTAACTCCTTGTAACTCTCTCTCTCTCTTTCTGTCTCTCTTTCTCTCTCTGGGGCTGATAGAGAAGGGTGGGAAGGGGTCGATAGGGAAGGGTGGGAAGGGGCCGATAAAGAAAAAGGGTGGGAAGGGGCCTACTGATGACCCAAAGAAACGGAAGGATGTAGCTGCCGGCCGGGGTGGGTCTGGTCGTGTAAGTGCGTCTATGGGTGGCGACGGGTATCGAAAGGTCTCGGGCAAGAAGGCTGCGAAGCCGAAGCCTGAGACCCCAGTTCCCCTGTCAGGACCTTCAACCGCTTTAGTCTCCTGTGCTCGAATGAAGAAGACACCGTTTTGATTGGGGACTCGCAGATCAGGGGCCAGGAGAAGTACTTTGCTTCTGCAAACCGGGACGGGAGGAAGGTAAGGTGCTTAACTGGGCAGGGATCGGCGCACTTAGGGAAGGAGTTAGAGAAGCTGAGCGTGGCTAGTCGGAGAACTGCGATCGTTGTCCACGCTGGTGGCAACGACCTGTTCCTCAAAGGGGTAGGGTAGGTCTTACAGAAGGGATCATCACCGAGATCATGTCTCTTGCGGATGATCTAAAACTGAAGACACACAGGGGAATGTTGATGGGTATTTTACCGCGGATGAATGCCAGTGACCACGCGCTCAGTAAGGTCATTGGCATCAACGAGAGGGTGCAAGACTTGTACATCCTGCTGGGCGTCAGGTTTATTGACCCGTTCGACGCATTTTCGGGTAGGTGGGACCTTTACCAGGGGAATGGTGTCCACCTCAATGACAAGGGTAAAGGTGTGCTAGGCGGGCTGCTCGACCGGCACCTATACAGAATGGTGAGTTCGATCCCGGGGAGAGATGACGGGCCCCCTCCGCGGAGAGATGTTGTTGAGCCGGTGGCTGACGTACCTTCGACTGAGGGTGCGTCCAGGTACAGGTGGGTGACCCACCTTCCACGTTGGAGGGGGCTCAGGCTCCTGCGGAAGTTGCCCCCTCGTTGGTGATGGGTTCTTCAACTCCCGACAACCCTGGCTGTTCGGGAAATGGGTCGTGCTAGGGGGCGGTCAGAAAAGGGAAGGCTCCATCCGTGCAATGCTTTTTAATGCTAGGTCGATTAGGAATAAGTTTTGCGAGCTATGGGCGCTCTTAGCATCAGAATACCAGGATATCGTTGCTATCACCGAGTCCTGGATTCATACTGATCGTAGGGACTACGTTGGGGAGTTCGAAATTCCCGGGTATAGAATGTTTCGCAAAGACCGCACCCGTAGGGAGGGGGGAGGGGGTACTAATATACGTGAGGGACACGTTGAGTCCGGTTGACTGCCAGTTCCGGTCGGAACGGGAGCTGCTTAGCGTCGATCAGAACGAGGGAGGGACGAACTATAGGTTAATCTTGGTGTACAGATCTCCGCATCTCCACCTCGAGGAAGATACAGCCCTGTACACCGAACTCCGTAGCCTGCTAGGGAAGAGGATGTGTGTAGTTTTAGGAGACGTCACTTGTCGTGGCATAAAGTGGGAAGACAGGACTGCTGATACTGAAGGGAGGAGGCAAGTTGACTTTGCTGATGAGAACTTCCTCACTCAGTGGGTCAATGAGCCTACACGAGGCGAAAGCGTTCTAGCCTTAGTATTCACGACCGAAGACAACCTCGTCACTGGCCTCACCGTTGACGAATCGTTGGGCGGGAGTGATCACGGTCTGAATAGGTTCCGTGTGTGCGTCCCACGGGTGAAGCGTAGTAACTCGAGAAGCAGTAAGCTCGATCTACGGCGGGCGGTCTTTGTTAGCCTCCGGGATAGCATAGGTGAGATGGGGTTAAAAGTCGGCGGCGATGTTGAGGGAATGTGGAGTGCATTCCTGGACGAGTTTATGGTGCTGCAGTCTGCTGCCATACCCTCAAAACCGTTCACCCCTGCTTCAACGCAGCCTAAGTGGTTCAATCATGACATCGCTTCGGCTGTCCGAAATAGGAAAGTAGCGTATAGGAGGGCGAAGGCCAATCGTTCCCATGAGAACACTGAAGCGTATGTCCGCCTGTGTAGGGAAGTGAAGGCGAAGGTTAGGCTAGCGAAACGTAACGAAGAACAACGGGTGGCAAGCCACTGCAAGGGGAACCCAAAGAAGTTCTTCAGTTATGTTAATAGTAGAAAGCCCATTAGAAGCATGATAGGTCCGTTAAAAGACCGAAGCGGCGCACTGCGGACCTCCGACGCGGACATCGATAATGTGCTTAATGAGTACTTTGCGGGAGTGTTCACCAGGGAGGACACCCGCTTCTTCCCCGAGCCAGGCGTCAGGCACGAAGGTGCTGGCCTGGATAGTGTTCGATGTACCGCGACAGTCGTTGCCGATAGAATAGACAAACTGAGCGCGTTTAAGGCTCATAGGCCAGACCAGTTTCTCTCCAGAGTGTTGCGGGAAGTGCGCGACCAGGTGGCTCCCCACCTGGCTACAGTCTTCAACAGATCGTTGGAGACGCGCCAGGTGCCTGGTGACTGGAGGTAAGCCAACGTGACCCCTATCTTTAAGAAAGGGGATCACGAAAGTCCAGGAACTATCGTCCCATTAGTCTCACTTCAGTTGTAGGTAAATTATTAGAGGGGATAATAGCGGATAGGATCGTTGACCATTTGGATTCCTACAAGCTGTTTGGGGACTCCCAACATGGGTTTAGACGGCATAGGTCGTGTATCACCAACTTGCTCGAGTTTTTCCACGTCATGTTGAGTGAGTATGATAAGAGTAGGGCGATTGATATACTTTATCTCGACTTTCAGAAAACCTTTGATAAGGTACCTCACCGCCGGCTAATGACGAAAGTGAGCGCGCTGGGTATCGCTGCGGAAGTAGGTAGGTGTATTGAAAACTGGCTGAAGAATAGGCGGCAGAGGGTTGTAATTAAAGGGTATAGTTCAGGTTGGGCCTCGGTCACTAGCGGGGTTCCTCAAGGTTCCGTTTTGGAGCCGCTGTTGTTTATCATTTACATAAATGATATAGACGGTGGCATCGTCAGTCGGATCGCCAAATTCGCTGATGACACCAAGCTTTGGGGCCAATGTGGGACGCCGGAGGCTATCGAGCAACTGCGTGCGGACCTAGTAGGATAGGAGAGTGGTCCGAAAAATGGCAAATGCCCTTTAACTTGGGTAAATGCAAGGTGATGCACATTGGCTACGCCAATCCCAAGTCGGACTACTCGATGTTGGGGAGTAATATCGAGGCGACTGATTTGGAAAAGGACTTGTATGTCCTAATTAGCAGCGACCTTAACTTTACCAAACAGTGCGTAAAGGTGGAAAAGAAAGCCCAGAAGCTGTTGGGTTATATCAGGAGGCAATTTCAGTTTCGGAACAAGGAGATTGTGCTCTCACTGTACAATTCCCTGTTTCGGCCGCACCTCGAGTATGCTGTGCATTTCTGGTCGCCCACCCTCAGGAAAGATATTGAGAGGCTGGAGCGAGTGCAGGCGAGTGCCACAAAGTTAATCCCTTCCGTTAGGCATATGGCCTACAATCGACGCTTACGCGCCCTGAACTTGTTTTCGCTGGAAACTCGGAGGCTGCGCGGTCAACTGATCGAGGTTTTCAAGCTCTTACGCGGGTTCAACGATGCCGATTTTAGAAGCATGTTTAGTTTAAATGATAACCCAACTCGCAACAATGGTTGGAAGTTGGATTTGAAACAGTTTAGGACTAGTGTGTGTGGGAATTACTTTACGTATAAGATCTGTGACACGTGAAACAGGTTACCTTCAGAAGTTGTCAACCAGAAGTTGGTTAGACCAAATCTTGCACACTATTTTAGGGTGTAGAAAATTTTCCCTGACACCCGTTGCCATTGGTTCCTCCTCGGTATGGGCCGCAATCCTTTTGAGGTACTTCTTTTCCTTGTAACTCCTTGTAACTCTCTCTCTCTCTCTCTCTCTCTCCCTCTCTCTCTCTCTCTTTCTTTCTCACCAACTTGCTCGAGTTTTTCCACGTCATGTTGAGTGAGTATGATAAGAGTAGTAACTCCTTGTAACTCTCTCTCTTTCTCTCTTTCTCTCTTTCTCTCTCTTTCTCTCTCTCTCTTTCCTCTCTCTCTCTCTCTCTCTCTCTCTCTCTCTCTCTCTCTCTCTCTCTGTGACACATGGAACAGGTTACCTTCGGAAGTTGTGAACAGTTCCTCTGTGGATCAGTTCAAGAAAAGGGTTGACGAAATCTTGCACACTATTTGAGTGTGTAAAGACATTTAGGACCTCAGTCTGCGGAAATTTCTTTTCCTATAAAATAGTTAATATCTGGAACCAACTTCCCTCAGAGGTTGTTTCCAGTCAAAGTGTAAATGTGTTTAAAAATAGGCTAGACAAAGTACTGAATACTCTCATAGTTTAAGACTAAAACATAAGAAAACTCTGCAGGAGATCGCTTGCACGGTGTCTCTGTGAGCAAGCTAAATATAGAGCTATTTATATATTCTCCACTTTCCTGTAAAATTTCCTTGGCTACTTTTCCAGGGTCAAGGTATTTTCTTCAACCTTTTTCCGTACCTGCCTCTAGCAGGGAGGGAGCGGAGGGTGGGGAGAGAGCCTTCTACTTTTCTATCCAGTTTTCTACTACTGCTAGGATAGTTGAAAGAAAAATAAACTTTTACAAAATTTTCCCTGGCAACCGTTGCCATTGGTACCTCCTCGGTATGGGCCGCAAGGCCTTTTGAGGTACTTCTTTTCCTTTAACTCCTTGTAACTCTCTCTCTCTCTCTCTCTCTCTCTCTCTCTCTCCGCAGAGGGTACAAAGGTTATGCACGTTCCTTCTGGGTGTAGTAAACTTTATACTTGGGGTGTGACAGCCCTCCGGTCCCGAGTCGTGGGATTCTAGAGAAATTGGCTGCCAATTCCTTTAGGTTCTCTATCTTTCGGGAGGGCGGGTGAAGTCTGTTGTACAAACCTGTCCCGTGGGTTACTAGGACCCCTTCCCGTCCCTACTCTGTCCTTTTAGTTTAGGTTAATGATGTTCTCCTCTGACTGCAGAAAAAAAAAAACTTTTAGTATTAACTCTTTTTCTCTACTCTTACGATTAGGACCCAACTGCTACCTCATGCGTGGGAAGAGAGGCTTTGGAACCTCTATAAATAACACCATTTCACTTCAGTTGTAGGTAAATAATTATAGGGGATAATAGCGGGTAGGATTGTTGACCATTTGGATTCCTACAAGCTACTTGGGGACTCCAACATGGGTTTAGACGGCATGGGTTGTGTCTCACCAACATGCTCGAGTTTTTCCACGTCATGTTGAGTGAGTATGATAAGAGTAGGGCGATTGATTAGAAAGCCTTTGATAAGGTACCTCACTGCCGGCTAATGGCTAAAGTGCGCGTGCTGGGTATTGGTGGGGAAGTAGGTAGGTGGATTGAAAACCGGCTGAAGAATGCCACAAAGTTAATCCCTTCCGTTAGGCATATGGGCTACAATTGACGCTTACGTGACGCGGGTTCAAAGATGTCGATTTTAGAAGCATGTTTAGTTTAAATGATAACCCAACTCGCAACAATGGTTGGAAGTTGGATTTGAAACGGTTTAGGACTAGTATGTGTGGGAATTACTTTACGTATAAGATCTGTGACACGTGGAACAGGTTACCTTCAGAAGTTGTGAACAGTTCCTCTGTGGATCAGTTCAAGAAAAGGTTAGACCAAATCTTGCACACTATTTGAGAGTGTAGAAAATTTTCCCTGGCACCCGTTGCCATTGGTACCTCCTCGGTATGGGCCGCAAGGCCTTTTGAGGTACTTCTTTTCCTTGTAACTCCTTGTAACTCTCTCTTTCTCTCTCTCTCTCTTTCTCTCTCTCTCACTGGCCTCACCGTTGACGAATCGTTAGGCGGGAGTGATCACGGTCTGATTAGGTTCCGTGTGTGCGTCCCTCGGGTGAAGCGTAGTAACTCGAGAGGCCGTAAGCTCGATCTACGGCGGGCGGACTTTGCTAGCCTCCGGGATAGCGTAGGTGAGATGGGGTTAGAGGTCGGCGGCGATGTTGAAGGAGTGTGGAGTGCATTCCGGGACGAGTTTATGGTGATGCAGTCTGCTGCCATACCCTCAAAACCAGTCACCCCTGCTTCAACGCAGCCTAAGTGGTTCAGTCGTGACATCGCTTTGGCTATCCGTAATAGGAAAGTAGCGTATAGGAGGGCGAAGGCCAATCGTTCCCATGAGAACACTGAAGCGTATGTCCGCCTGTGTAGGGAAGTGAAGGCGAAGGTTAGGCTAGCGAAACGTAACGAAGAACAACGGGTGGCAAGCCACTGCAAGGGGAACCCTAAGAAGTTCTTCAGTTATGTTAATTGTAGAAAGCCCATTAGAAGCGGCGTTCTGCGGACCTCCGACGCGGACATCGATAATGTGCTTAATGAGTACTTTGCGGGAGTGTTCACCAGGGAGGACACCCGCTTCATCCCCGAGCCAGGCGTCAGGCACGAAGGTGCTGGCCTGGATAGTGTTCGATGTACCGCGACAGTCGTTGCCAATAAAATAGACAAACTGAGCGCGTTTAAGGCTCCTGGGCCAGACCAGTTTCTCCCCAGAGTGTTGCGGGAAGTGCGCGACCAGGTGGCTCCCAACCTGGCTACAGTCTTCAACAAATCGTTGGAGACGGGCCAGGTGCCTGGTGACTGGAGGGAAGCCAACGTGACCCCTATCTTTAAGAAAGGGGATCACGAAAGTCCAGGGAACTATCGTCCCATTAGTCTCACTTCAGTTGTAGGTAAATTATTAGAGGGGATAATAGCGGATAGGATCGTTGACCATTTGGATTCGTACAAGCTGCTTGTGGACTCCCAACATGGTTTTAGACGGCATAGGTCGTGTCTCACCAACTTGTTCGAGTTTTTCCACGTCATGTTGAGTGAGTATGATAAGAGTAGGGAGATTGATATACTTTATCTCGACTTTCAGAAAGCCTTTGATAAGGTACCTCACCGCCGGCTAATGGCGTAAGTCAGCGCGCTGGGTATCGGTGGAAAAGTAGGTAGGTGGATTAAAAACTGGCTGAAGAATAGGCGGCAGAGGATTGTAATTAAAGGGGTTAGTTCGGGTTGGGCCTCGGTCACTAGTGAAATTCCTCAGGGCTCCGTTTTGGGGCCACTGTTGTTTATCATTTACATAAATGATATGTTGGGACGCCCGAAGCGATCGAGCAACTGCGTGCGGACCTAGGTAGGATAGGAGAGTGGTCCGAAAAATGGCAAATGCCACTTAACTTGGGTAAATGCAAGGTGATGCACATTGGCTACGCCAATCCCAAGTCGGACTACTCGATGTTGGGGAATAATATCGAGGCTACTGATTTGGAAAAGGACTTGGGTGTACTAATTAGCAGCGACCTTAAGTTTACGAAACAGTGCGTAGAGGTGGAAAAGAAAGCCCAGAAGCTGTTGGATTATATCAGGAGGCAATTTCAGTTTCGGAACAAGGAGATTGTGCTCTCTCTGTACAATTCCCTGGTTCGGCCGCACCTGGAGTATGTTGTGCAGTTCTGGTTGCCCACCCTCAAGAAGGATATTGAGAGGCTGGAGCGAGTGCAGGCGAGGGCCACAAAGTTAATCCCTTCCGTTAGGCATACGGGCTACAATCGACCCTTACGCGCTCTGGACTTGTTTTCGCCTGAAACTCGGAGGCTGCGCGGTCAACTGATCGAGGTTTTCAAGCTCTTACGAGGGTATGTGTGGAAATTACTTTACGTATAAGATTTGTGACATGTGGAACAATTTACCTTCAGAAGTTGTGAACAGTTCCTCTGTGGATCATTTCAAGAAAAGGTTAGACCCAATCTTGCACACTATTTGAGTGTGTAGAAAATTTTCCCTGGCACCCGTTGCCATTGCTTCCTCCTCGGTATGGGCCGCAAGGTCTTTTGAAGTACTTCTTTTCCTTGTAACTCTCTTCTCTCTCTCTCTCTCTCTTTTTTTTTTCTTTCTCTCTCTCTCTCTCTTTCCCTGACACCCGTTGCCATTGGTACCTCCTCAGTATGGGCCACAAGGCCTTTTGAGGTACTTCTTTTCCTTGTAACTCCTTGTAACTCTCTCTCTCTCTCTCTCTCTCTCTCTCTCTCTCTTTTTCTTTCTTTCTCTCTCTCTCTCCTCTCTTTTTCTTTCTCTCTCTCGCTCTCTCTCTCTCTCTCTCTCACTCTCTCTCTCTCTCTCTCTCTCTCTCTCTCTCTCTCTCTCTCTTTTTCTTTTTCTCTTTCAAGGAGATTACTTTACCTGCTTCAACGCTGACTAATTGGCAAGGTGTCGAAAGCACCTGACTTCGCCTATTAGCGGTCTTTGCGGAGTAAATGTATTAGGAAGTCTTCGAATAATGGTTGTAATGTCTTTACGAATTAAATTTGTTCGCAGATGGTACAAATATTTTATTACCAAGATCTAAAAAGGTGTGCTTTGTGGATGATAAAATAGTTGTTTGTAACGACCAGAGTTTTTAGGAGGGATGATAAAGAGGGTATTATAGAAACTGGTCGAGAGTTTCGTGTATGTCCTCAGAGACGTACGAATTATAACTGTTCAAAATAAATTTTTGAGTTTATTTTTCTTACATACTAAATACAGTATGTAGGAATTACTATTCAAATGATCTTTTAATTCGTATTTCCTGTCCTATTCACTCCTATGCTGATGATTCCACTCTTCACTTCTCCACCCGCTTCCCTCTCATAAAGAAAATACTCAACACAAACATGCACAATAACACCAAAAGGTGGCTGAGCAACTATCTTTCGGGAAGATACTCGCATGTTATATTTAATGGCAAGTCATCCAAAAACAAGCTTTTTCCGAACGGGGTCCTCAAGGCTCTGTTCTCTCACCAACACTCTTCAACTTATACAAGCATGACATTCCAACACTCATAGATAACAAGCTACCTTAGCATCATCTGCAGATGACATCACTCTGACATCCACCCACAACAACATCGACACCGCTACAAATAACCTACAAACATACATGAACAGTATACAAGACTGGCTCACACACAATATACTCAAAGTAGCGCCCACAAAATCAACTCTCACCTTGCTAACAAGCAACACAAAAGAACACAAAATAACTCCACAGATTACACTAAACAACACCAAAATTCCACACACTCACAGGACCAAAACACTTGGGGTCACATCCAACACATTATCTTTTGCAAACTACATTCACGACATTAAAATCAAATGTACGTCAAGACTTAACACGCTTAGGATACTAACAGGCACAAACTTTGGACACCAGCAGGAAACAACATCACTCGCATACAAACAATATATTCGCTCAGTTATGAACTATGCTAGCCCATGCTGGGCACCCATTAACTCAAACACACACATAAACATCTTACAGACAATACAAAACAACGCACTTCGTATCATTACAGGATGTACTGAAACTACACCAATAGAACACCTGCACACAGAAACAAAAATACTGAAAATTAGGGAACATTTAAACATGAGGGGAACACAATTCATGACAGCAGCGATAACTAACACCCTTGCCACCTCATGTACAATCATGCACCAACACCTCGCACCATTAAGGCAACACCAGAGAGACATTATAACCAAATACTTCATTCCATACCACGCCCCACAGATATCACACAATACAGAAAACACATACACACACGCACACCTAACCCTCAAAGCACTGACACGACTTGGTCCGAATGCGGTCCTAGGACGAAGCCGTCACCCATTGACAGTCAGAGACCAGCCTGAGCAGATCGTATCGAGTTAACTTAGCACGATTCCGATGTGGACATCACCCCAACCTAGACATATAAACACAGACTATACATCTCCACAGACGACACGTCACCTGTGTCAGGACACACCACAAACAGTTGAACACATTATGACAGACTGTACCGCTCTAGCACAACATAGAACACAACACAACATCACTAGTGCGCTGAACCTCCGGTCCACTCCAGAGAGGGCGATCGGTTACCTGCGTTCCGCCGGCTTGCTCGATCAGGGTGGGCTGATCGGCTAACCAACAACAACAATTATTCAAATAATTAGATTTAAGTGGTTTTCTTATGACCTCTATAAGACACTAATTTCCTACTTTCCACCAATAAAAAGGGTGTATAATATATCTTAGAGGAACGTAATTATACATATGGCAGTTATACTTAAAACGACGTTATGGAAATAAAAAATAAATTTAAAAAAATCAAATAAATTTTAGCAAAATTTTAAGGAAAAGGAGCGTTTATTGAATACTTTTTAGGCTTCAAAATTAATGTTTAAATGTAATTTTGTAATTTTTGAAATCATCACAATCTAGCTTTTGTTTTTCTTTACTGAAACTGCGTTCAGTAGTGTAACAACTTAAATGAAATAATTAAATTTACGCTGTATTTGTACTTGGTAATTCTGAGAAAAACGAGTGAATTGCAATATATTATATATATACTATATAAGGAAAAAGATTTACAGAAGTTGAGAAAAAGGAAGCATGTGTTTGGAGAAAAATATTATGACGTGAATCATGTCACTGCCTGAGATAAATTCTCCAAGGGCTAATGGTAATATGTATGCCTAAAATATTTACAGTGCCAAGGGTTAAAAAAAAAGCAGTAGAAGGCGAAAATGATGCATCAGTCCGCTGCATGACACACAGCACAGCACTTTTCTTTTTGTTTCAGATTTATCTTATCAAACACAACCTCAAAAGGGCGAAAATGATGCATCAGTCCGCTGCATGACACACAGCACAGCACTTTTCTTTTTGTTTCAGATTTATCTTATCAAACACAACCTCAAAAGAAAATTAGCTAAAATATAGGATCACTTTAACATATTGCTTCCCAGGAACCTCTCTTTAACATATTGCTTCCAAGGAACCTCTCTTTAACATATTGCTTCCCAGTGTTAATCACTTTAACATATTGCTTCCTAATATTTAGGATAAGCAGTACGATAAAAAATGTTAGATCACCTGAAGATCCGTTACCCTAGCCTTTCTGAGTTAGCTTTATAAGGCTAACTAACGAAAATATCACGACTTAACCTAGCCAATCGTTAGGTCAACTGTACGCCCTTGACGATTGGTTAGGTTAGGTCGTGATATTTTCGTTAGTTAGCCTTATAAAAGCTAACTAAAAAAGGCTGGGGTGACGGATCTTCAGTTGATCCAAAATGTTCGCTTTAATAAAGTAAAGGCATAAAAAGTAAATCATAACATGTTAAAATATTAGATTGAAAGTAAATTTATTAGAATTGTTGCGCTTATGGTCACACAAAGTGACCAACCAACCTTTCTCTTTTTAACATATTGCTTCCCAGTGTTAATCACTTTAACATATTGCTTCCCGAATGCTTTGGGAAGCAATATGTTAGTGATCCAAAATATGCCATCTGAAACGTGATTTCCCGACTCAGCAGCCACAGAATTTCCCAGACAAAGATGCAGTCCTTAGGAACCTGTGTCACCTCAAGCAAACTATTTGAAAAGTCGGAACCTGTTGGACTATAAAAGCAAATCGATGTAACCATTAAAATAAATCAGATTTTCCTCTTCAGTGGCGTTACGAAACTAATGTAAGCTAGTTCAAATCGGATTGGTCTCTTCACTTGCGTTACGAAACTAGTTCATACCATTTCAATTCGGATTTGTCCTCGCTTTCTTCACGAAACTAGTTTAAACCAGTTCAAATCAGAACGAGGGTTCGAGCTCCACAAATCCCTAATTTTCTACTTTATTACCTTTTCACTCGTAATGATGTTGACACAATATACTTAAATTAACTTAATTCATATTAATAAATTAATTTCATATTTAGTTTAAATACCCTTAAATTTTTTCAAAGTAATTTCTGCGTTGTACTTGTTATGTACAGTGTGAAGTAACGCGCTGGAAATTACAATTATTCATATACTTTTCACACTTTTCCACTGATGAAAATTTCACATAGTATGTATATTTGTGAGATACAACGAAGTATTGTACATTTGTTTCTTGCATTTTTAATATAATTATATATAATTTATATATAATGTATGCAGAATTTAACTTTATTATGTAGAATAATCTCCAAATTTCATAAAATATGTATGTGTTCGTACGACGCTTGGTTTCACGAATAAAAATTTAATTTAATTTTGTGATAAATGCGTTCATATACCTGACTTTAATACCATAAATGTTACCAATAAATTTCCTATTAAAAAGTTTAAAATATCCAACTAACTTTTCTTTCTTTGTTTTCCCCCACCTCCCAAGTTTTATTTCTCGCAAGTTTCGCCAAAGGAGCAATTTAGAAATAAATTTAAAATAGTTTTTCACTTTTAGCTCACGGATTAAGAATTTCTTTTGTTCAATCCAGGGTCATCTTATAATATTATTTATTTCCCGAGGGGGAGTGGATCTAACTTTACGGGCCTTATCGAGACCGCCGTTCGAAATCGCTCAAGGATCAACAAAAAACCGATGTAATGCGTTCATTTTAACCGGTTTTTATCTGCTCAAAGAGCGGAAAAATCGTCGAGGCGTTTCCAAGTTTGAGTTATTATAAAGACAAACGAGGTAAAAGCAAATAGAAATTTTCATAAGACAAAGGAAAGTATTTTCGTTTGTCAACATAAGACACAACAATATTTATATTTTTCATAAATTTCGTAATACACAGTGAAGTTTGTTACACATATACTGTATATACTGTATCTTTACAGAGGGTTAACAAAAGTAAACTCCTTCGGTTATTCCATAGTTTTCCATTTGATAATAAGAGTGAATAAAAAAAAAGATTTATTGAATTAATCTATTTAGAATCGTGTTGCTTTCCACTATGCATTCTGAAAAGCTGACACACGTTCTGCCATTCTATTGATGAGCTTTGCCATTTGTTCTTGAGGACAATCATTGTCGTGTTTATTTTGTTAACCCTCTGTAAATTGATAGAGAAAGAAACCAATAAGCAAAGAAAAGTATAAAATAATATGATAAACGTTTTGGACCTAAAAAAGAGACCTTATTTAGATCAATAAAACAAATGTTTTTCGTTATCGGAACGTTATTGTTTTTTCCCTCACTTACGTTCTTCATGGGAATTTACTGTTTCTTCCATTATAGGTTTCATTTATCGACCAATCCACTTCCCTCTGTGTTTGTTTAATCAACTTCATTATTTTATATTTTTTTTATGCAGGAAGGAGGGGCCAAGAGCAAATGTCCGCAAAAGCGCCCCTCCACAGAAGAAGAAGAGAGCCAAAATCAAGGTCTTGAGTTTTCGAGATGCTTAGACACTCTGCGTAAGAAAGATAGGAGGTCATAGACAAGAGGAAAGATGGATTGAGGAAGATTGTTCCAGAGTTGACCGGTTGAGTAGATGAAAGACTGAAAATACCGATTCACCCTTGCATTTGATAGTTGGACAGAAAAGGAATGAGAAAGTGTAGAAAGTCTGGTACTGCGTACTCTCCTTAAAGGAGGAGGCATGCAGTTAGAGAGTTCAGAAGAGCAATGTCCGTTATGATAGCGATAGTAAAGTGAGAGTGAGGCAACATTGCGGCGAACAGAGAGAGATAGAAGACAATCAGTAAGAGGCGGGGAATTGATGAGACGAAAAGCCTTTTATTCCACCCGGTCAAGTACGACTGTGTGGGTTGAGCCACTCTACACACGAGAAGCATACTCCATACAGGGGCGAACAAGACCCATGTACAGAGACAGTAACTGAGTGGGGGTGAAGAAACCGCGGAGGCGGTACAGCACACATAACCTCTTAAAAACTGTTTTGGAAAGAGTATATGTGATCTTTCCAGGAAAGATCACGGAAAAAGGGAAACACCAAGAATGTTAAGAGAAGAGGAAGGATTGAGTTGTGTTTTGTTGAAGGTAAGGCGATAGTCGTGTGGAAAATTGTGGCGAGTAGACAGATGGAGGAACTGAGTTTTTGAGGCATTGAGAGCCACAAGGTTTTCTCTACCCCAATCAGATATAGCAGAAAGATCAGAGGTCAGGTGTCCCATACCCGTCCAACGGGAATCATGAAGCGACTGCTGTGAGGGACGCTTTGGGAAGCGGGTGGAGAAGTTAAGAGTGGAATCATCGGCATAGGAGTGAATAGGACAAGAAGTGCGAATTAAAAGATCATTAATAAATAAAAGGAAAAGAGTGGGTGACAGGACAGAACCCTGCGGAACACCACTGTTAATAGCTTTAAGAGAAGAACAGTGGCCGTCTACAACTGCAGCTATAGATCGGCCAGAGAGGAAATTAGAGATGAAGGCACAGATAGAAGGATAGAAACCTAAGGAGAGCAGTTTCGTAATTAAAGATTTGTGCCAGACTTTATCAAAAGCTTTTGATATGTGTAGCGCAACAGCAAAAGTTTCACCGAAATCTTGAAAGGAGGATCTACGGATCTACAGAAGTAAGGCTAACAAAGACCCTAAGATCCACTCTTAGGTTAGCCCGAGAGAAGGAAGAAAGTAAGGGGTTAAAAGAAGAGAATATGGGGTTAAGTAAGTACCAAAACCTATCACTCGTGGGTTAAAATTCATTCAGAAAAAGAGAAAGAAGGACACTATCATCACCCGCCGGCCACTGCCGACAAGTCGGAAAATATTCGAAGAGAATACTTCCAGCTGTTGCAGACCGGTCCTCCACTCCACTCTGCCAGAAAGGGGTGAAAGATGAAAAGAAGTAAAATAAGAACGTATTACAAACCATGCAACACATTCTTAACTCTAAATTACGCTTAGCATTCCTAACCCTGTGGGACACCACTACCAACATCCAACCACCCCGATTCACTACCATTAACAACGACCCTCTGTCTCCTAGCACGAAGCCATTCCTCTAACCATTCCATTGCGGAATCCATACTGACGGTCTGAAAGAAGATTGTGAGAAGAAAAGTTTTTAAGAATCTTCCTATTAAGGATAGATTCACAAACTTTTGAAAGGCAAAAATTCAAAGCAATTGGAGGATAATTGGAGGGTTGAGAGCGGTCACCCTTCTTTGGGACGGGCTGAATGAAACTGAACTTCCAGCAGGAAGGAAAAGTACCAGATGAGAGACAAGGACGAAAGAGTTTGTCTAGGCAGGGTGTCAGCACAGAAGCACATTTCTTAAGGACAACAAGAGGAACACTATCAGCACCATACGCCTTCCTCGAGTTGAGCCCAGATAGAGCAGAAAAAACATCTTTAAAAGAGATTCTAATTCCAGACATAAAAAAGTCAGAGGTGGGAAGAGATGGAAAACAGTACCGGAATCGTGAAGGGTTGAATTGTAATCGAATCGGAATGGAAAAGAGGAGGGAAAGAAGAGGAAGGAAAGTTGTTGAAGAGGTTCTTAGCTAGATGCCAGAAAGAGCGAGAAGAATTAGAAATGGATAGATTTTCACATTTTTGTCGGATGAAGGAATTTTTGGCTAGTTGAAGAACAGATTTTGCACGATTCATGACAGAAATATAAACTGAGTGAGAGTCAGGATTTGGATGGCGACGGTACCTTCTGAAAACCTCCGCTCTGTTGCCGATAGCGTTAGAACAAGTAAAGTTAAACCAAGATTTTTTTGCGTTTGTAGTAGGAATAGAATATTGAATGTATGCCTCCATGACCGAGAGAATCACATCTGTGACGCGCTCTGCACACTCAGAAGGGCCCCGGCCACGGAAGCAGTAATCATTCCGTGGGAAATCACAGAAGTACTGCCTAAGAGCCTCCCAATCAGCGGCACAGAAGTGCTAAAGGCCCCTTCTCTTGGGAGGATGCAAATGCCGAATTGGAGCGATAGGACAGGAAATAGATATAAGATTGTGATCGGAGGAGCCCAACGGAGAGAAAAGTTTCACAGAGTAAGAAGAAGGATGAGAGGTAAGAAATAAATCTAGAATGTTGGGCCTATCTCCAAGGCGATTGGGGGTACGAGTAGGGTGCTGTAGAATCTGCTCTAGGTCATTTAGGATAGAAAAGTTGTAAGCTAGTTCACCAAGGATGTCATTGAAATGGTAGGAAAACCAAAGGTGGTAGTGAACATTGAAATCTCCTAAAATGGAGATTTCAGCACAGGGAGAGCGGGAAAGAATGTATTCCACTTTGGAAGTGAGGTATTCAACGACTTTTGGATAGTCAGTAGAATTAGGAGAAACGTAAACAGCGTAGATGTATTTAGTTTGAGATTGGCATGTAAGCCGTAGCCAGAGGATATAGAATTCGGAAGATTCGAGTTCGGCAATACGAGAACAAGGTAGGTCATTGCGTACATGTACGCACCATCCACCTTTGGAGTATATAAAAAGTAAGAGGGTACAGAAAAGGGGTTGGTGTCAGTCGTCCCAGATACCCGAGTTTCATTGGGGAAAAGAAGTTGAGATTTAGAGGAGGAGAGGTGGTATTCAACAGATTGAAAATTTGAGAAAAGGCCACGAGTGTTGCAGAAGTTTATGCAAAGTGAATCAGACAGAGGTCCAGAACATCTCGAATGGGCAGTAGCAGATCCAGCCCCATTGCCCGAGTCTGCATTCCTGGTATCAGCAGGGGGGTAGCCAGAAGTGCTGAGGAGTTCTGAGATCATTCTGAGTTGTATCATATATATATATATATATATATATATATATATATATATATATATATATACACCAGGTGGTTACAAATGATCTTCCCAATTTTAAAAATTTATTATGAAAAAACTAACAAAGATACAGGTAAAAACAAAAATATACAAATAAAGAATTCAAAAAGTTTTATTTTCAAGCTATTGAAGTTCAATATCAGCTCCTTTTGTGGCTTTACAGATATTATAACGGTATTCTCTTTTCCTCCATACATTTTGTAGCATATCATACTGAACTTTTCTAACAGCCTCACGTATCCTGTCCTTCAAATGTTCCAAAGTTGATGCCACTGGTGGAACAAAAACTTTATTTCTGACATATCCCCAGAGGAAGAAGTGAAGCAGGGTTAGATCGGGCGAACGATCAGGCAATTGCTCAGTCAGGAATGTTATACTCATTGTGGAAATAGGGTGGTGCACTATCCTGCTAAAACCACACATCAGCTTTGTTCTCTAGCAGTTGGGGCATTAGCAACAGCTGTAGCATATCGTGGCAAATGATACCGTTAACTGTTTGTTCAGCAATGAAGAATGGACCGTACACTTTCTTTGCAGCACAAAACACGTTAACTTGAGGGCAATCTCCGACGTGTTCAATATTACAAATAAAAATTCCCTGAAATATTCTTTATTTGTTTATCTGGCTTTTCGCTGTAGCTTTGTTAGTTTTTCATAATATCTGTTTCAAATCTGGAAGATCATTTGTAATCACCCAGTACACACATGCATATAATACACGAAGTCTGTTAAAAAAATAACCAGACATGGTGCTTATTTTTAGAACAAAGTCAAGCTTGAAATTGACTGTGCTAAACATGTCTCTGCATATCGAGCCAAGTTGACTGATGGGGTTGCACTTCATTGTGTAGCGTCAGTCCACAGTGGTGAGCCGATAACATTAAACATATTTTGCTTCGCGGCGATTTCTTACGATGTCGGAGAGTATCAAGTTTTCTTTTAATTGTGAAGGTGTTGTGTATCATGAATATGCTCCACAGGGACAAACAATCAATAAGGAGTTTTACATTTAAGTTTTGAGAAGTCTATGTGAAGCAGTTCGGAGAAAACGACCACAGAAGTGGGAGTCTGGATACTGGATGCTGCATCAAGATAACGCACCATATCACTCGTCGCAACTTGTCGAGCAAATTTTTGGCCAAAAACGCTAACACCCCAAGTATAGCAGCCTGAATATTCGCCGGGTTTGGCTCCATGCTACTTTTTTTTGTTTACGAAGCTCAAACAAAGCCTGAAAGGACACCGATTCACGATGATGAGACCATTAAAAGAAGTTCGACGGAGCAGCTTTTCGCCATTCCGAAAAGTGCTTGAAAAATGTTTTCAACAGTGGCAGGATCGTTCCGCAAAGTGTGTGGCTTTAGAAGGAGCGTACTTTGAGGGAGATTAAGCCCCAAACCCCTGCAAGTACCATATTCTGTCTATAATCGCATCAGTCCAGACACTTTTTTGAACAAACCTCGTGTGTATAGCTTTGGTTAGCTTCCGCCCGAATTATTTATTCTGATGAAGGTCAAGCTTTTTACTCCACCTTAGACCAACAGTTTAACCTTGAATCCAAACCACGCCCCACCAGTAGCCCAGCGTCTTAACCACTAGGCCATTCATGGTACCCATGTATCTACCAACCACTTTCTTTATTGTGTGGAAGGATGAACAGCTGGGTTTTGCTCGCGAGAAACTCTTCTGGGAAATATGATAATAAAAACCCACTCTAATAGACAGAGTTTATTTCCACAACAGTTTCGATGCCCACTGGCATCTTCTTCGGGTGGGTAGAGAAAAACGAAGAGGATGCCAGTGGGCATCGAAACTGTTGTGGAAATAAACTGTCTATTACTGTAGAGTGAGTTTTTATTATCATATTTTGACCTTCACACAGAAAAAAGAAGGTTTTTGCATTCTTCTGGGAAAATTAAATGCACTATCATGAAAAAGAAAAAACTATAGTGTTTGTCATTTACCATTACTTATTCGGACTATAGTTGATTTAATTTTCCCAGAAGAGTTCCTTGTTCCATGCACGGTCTGTGTGTATTATAACGGCGGTCCTATGGCGATTACCGAGAGATCAGTTTGTTTCTTTTGCGAGTTAAGGGAGGAAATAGTTGACATAAAACGAAGTGTACGTGAGGTAACTGAAAAACTTGCAACGAATGGACTCTAAACCCGATGGGATCGGACTTGTTAGCTGTGATCCAGTGAATTGACTTTTGCTCTCTAGTGTTGATATTATTACGTTTGTTTTATTTATTTATTGCTGTTTAGCTTTCGGTTATTACTTTAGCTTTTGCCAATTTGCACTGTTTGTGGTGTGTTGGGCCTCTTCACTGTCAGGCTTTGCCGGTTTTTCTATTGTGAGGTTGGTGGTTGGGCTTAGGCTTTTGGCATAGGCCCGACTTTTCTCTGCGCGGGTTAGGCATGGGTGATAAGTTGAAAAACTGTACTTCTGCCAGCAAAAAGCGTAAAAATCAGCATAACCCTAATGGATTTGAATGAAGTTATCAGTCAGACAGAGAAAGCTGTTCGAGATTCTCCTACGGGGCTCGTGTCTCCTGGTCAGGGAGATGCATCCTTAGGTTCTACGAGTGACTCCTCATTGCCTACTACTAAGATTTCTCAACCTACTTTGACTCCTGATCATGTCTCTTACTTGTATGTGGCAAGTAAAGGCTCTACAACCCTCACCCGTCTAAACCCTTTTGGAATTAAAAAATCGATTGAATGTATTTGTGGTGGACCTGTAAGGTCTGTCACCTACTGCCGTTCTGGTAGCTTGCTAGTCCATACTTTCAATGCAGCTCAAACTAGGGCTCTTTTGAACGCGACTACTTTTCTTAATAATGTGCCAGTAGAAGTCTCAATTGCGAAAAATCTGAATATTACTCAGGGTATAATTTAGGCTCCAGAATGGTTTCACATGAGCACAGATGATCTATTACTAGAAATGAAATTGGAGAATGTAATTAGCATTCGACGACTAAACAAGGGTAGTGATAAAACTCCTACTAGCCTTTTAGTCCTTACTTTTGGGGGTGCCACTCGTCCTGAATATATTCACTGTGGCTATCTCCGGTACCATGTTGACTCTTATTATCCTAACCCCTTGCAGTGTTTCCATTGCCTCCGTTTTGGACATGGCGTGCGTAATTGCACAAATAAAATTTCTTGTGCTAAGTGTGCTGAGTCTCATGACACTCGATCTTGTCAGAAAGACTTGGCTTCATATACCTGTGTTAATTGTAAGGGATCACATTTAAGTTCTTCTAGAGTTTGTAGCCATTGGATACGTGAGAAAGAGATTGTCAAGGTAAAGGTGGATAGTCATGTTACATTTATTGAAGCCCGTAAGTTATATGCTGCTAAGATGGGTCCATGGTCAGCTCAATCTGTCTCTTATGCTGAGGTGGGTCGAGGGTCTCCTTCACCTTCGAGTAAGATACAGACTTCTGGATTGCCAGCAGCAGCTTCTGGTTCTATGTTTAATTCCCAGCCCATAGAAACCAAGTCTTATGGTACACAATGTTCATTTCTTGATTTTGACCAACCCTCCTCAGACTCTGCTTTGTCACCAGATATAGAACCACTTCATAGTACAGGTAGTGCTGGATTAAAAGGAAAACTTGATTCAAGTAGTGATCGTCCTAGATCAAAAGGCAGACTTACTATGATAGCTCATCCTGTGGTCCCTCCTGTAGATGATACCTTACTTTGGAGGTGCTTATTGGAGTTTAAGTCACTCATGGCTAAAAATACAGCTCCACAGATTATGGCTCAAAAAATGTCGCAATTCTTCGCAAAGAATGGTTTTCAAAAGACTGCAGTTGGTCCTAGGGATGGCTTCCGGATATTATTTAATAGCACAGACTAATGTTCATAGACTCTGTTTGCTTTTGCTTCCCCTTATCCTTTTACATCATGGCTTTATCCATCTTCCAGTGGAATGTAAGGAGTTATAGGAGACGATTGCCTTTTATACAGCAGTTACTGTCACGGTATTCCCCTCTCATCCTTGCTTTTCAAGAAACTTGGCTGGATTTATCCCATTCTGTAGGTGTCAAAGTTTACAGTTTGCTCCGGAAAGACAGGGGTCCTCATGGGGGTGGTCTTACTGGTGATTCACACCTCCCTTCCTTTTACTCCAGTTCCTCTTGATATTGATATTGCTGTTACGGTTTGTACTGTATATTTTCCTCCAGGTCCTCCCTTCTCTACAGCTGTATTACACAGACTGCTTCGTCTACTTCCTGCCCCTTTCTTTCTAATAGGAGACTTCAATGGTCATCACCCCCTATGGGGTTCCCCTTCCAATAATCTCTTTCTATTTAATGATGGTTCCCCTACATTCCTCCATAGTTTCAGTGGGTCCTTCTCGCATTTAGATCTATCACTTTCTATTATGGACTTGTTTCATGTATTTGGTTGGGAAGTTTTGAGTGATCCTTGTGATTCTGATCATTTTCCTAGTCTTCTCACATCTCAGGTACTGTCTGTGGGCTCAAAACGCTCCCTATGGAAACTAACAGAGAAAGGTCTGCATAACTTTCATGCTGCTTTGACTTTGCCACATCCTGGAGATGATACCACTTTGGATGAAGACTGCCATACATTAACTCGCACAATTCACCATGCAGCTCAAGAACATTTCACTCTCACTTCCAGCACGTTTAATACTAAATATCATGCAGTGTGGTGGAATGATTTGTGCCAGCGGGCTGTTAGAGTAAGAAAGATGGCTTATAGGTTATTTAAACAAAATCCTATTTTACAGACATATATCCTATACAAAAGGCTAGAACAATTGCTCGGCGTACAGTTAGATTATCCAAACGTTTTTCTTGGCATGCCTTTGTCAGTTCTACCTCTTATCAGACAACTGAGAGTGTGGTCTGGAATAAAGTTAAAAGACTGGAGAGAAAACCTCCTGCACATCCTATTGTTTTGCGGGATGGCAGTAATGTCATTTTTCAGCCCCAGCTAGTTAGTAACTCCTTGGCTGCATACTTTGCATCTATCAGCAGTAAATCTCATTATACAGCACAGTTCCTTTCTAGAGCAGCAAAAGCTGAATTCATCCCTATTGATTTTTCTACAAATGTAGCACTCCATTATAATAGTCCTTTTACTCTGCTGGAATTGGATATGGTCCTCTCTAAGCTAAAAACTACCTCCCCTGGGGAGGATATGATAGTGTACCCCTTCCTCATCAATCTTTCATTTTCTAACAGGCAAGTTTTATTGGCCTTTTATAACAAGGTTTCGATGACATGCTCTTTTCCACATGTTTGGACTTCTGCTTTGCTAGTGCCCATCCATAAGTCTGGCAAAGCTCGTATTGCTGCGAGCTCATATCGCCCCATAGCTTTGACTAGCTGTCTGGGTAAAGTACTTGAAAGGATGGTGTTACATCGTCTTTACTCTATTCTATTTTTCAAACTGAACAGCTTTCAAAGTGGTTTTCGCCCTCACTTTTCTACGATGGACAACCTGGTGAGGCTTGAGGGCTCAATCAGGGAGTCTTTTCTTAGAAATGAGTATATTTTAGCAGTATTTCTTGACATTGAGAAGGCCTATGATATTGTCTGGCACTATGGTTTACTCTCTAAGTTGTATCATTTAGGGTTGCGGGGCAATCTACCCATGTTTATGCAAAACTTTTTGCAACATAGACGCATACGAGTATCAATTGGATCCTCTCTTTCAGATGTTTATCATTTGGATGCTGGAGTTCCACAAGGTAGTATCATCAGTCCCCTTTTATTTAATGTCATGATTAATGACTTAATTCAGGGTATGGACCCTGCTCTTAACTACAGTATTCTCTGTATGCAGATGATGGGGCATTGTGGGTATCCCATGTTGACATTCATGTTGCCCAGGCCATTATGCAAAATGCTCTACACAGGATTACTAATTGGTCACAGAATAATGGCTTGCACTTTTCTCCTGCCAAGTCTTCATGTGTCATTTTTAGTAAGCGGCCAGTTCCCCCTCAACTCATTCAACCTCTTGTCTTGCTGACAAGCCAGATTCCTTTTGCCTCCTCCCATAAATTTCTAGGTATTACATTTGACAGAACTTTGACTTGGAATCCCCATATTGCTTCCCTTGTGGAGCGTTGTGAAGGTGCCTTTCCTTTAATATCATGCAGTATTTGTCTAATAGAACATGGGGCTCTAAAAGGAAGACTCTATTACAGCTTTACAAATCTCTCATCCGGTCCAAATTAGATTATGCTTCATTCTCCTATGATACAGCATCCCCATCACTACTTGTAAAATTAGACAGAATTCAGTATAGGGGTATTCGTCTGGCTCTTGGAGCCCTCAAATGCACCAGAGTTGACACCTCAAATGAAGAGGCCTTTTTCCTTCCTCTAAGCCTCCGTCGTCAGCAGCTGGGTATCAACTATGGTGCCAAAGTGTTGTCATATGACCAGCATCTCATCCGGCCTTTCTTTGCAGATTTCCATATTTACCAGTTTTACAGGTTGCGACCTCACCCACTTCCCTTCTTTGGCCGGTTTCAAGATGGATTGACTAAAATGAGCCTTTCTTTAGAGGATATTGCTGTAAGTTCCCTACCACTAATTACAAATTGGGTTCCAGTAGATGTCATTTATGACCTTAGATTGTCTTCTGCTTTAAAATCTATAACCTGTGCTAATAAATTTCAGTGTGAGTTTCTTTCATTGAAAGCATCATATCTAGATTTACGTTACAAGGTTCTTTTTACTGATGGTTCAAAGTCCCCAACTAGAGTAGGTTGTGCCTTTAGTTTTGAAGGTACCTTGATGGTTATAAGTTGCTACCTCATTGCTCAGTATTTACAGCTGAACGCTATGCCCTTTACAAGGCAATTTATTTTGTTTCTCTAAATTCTACACATCATAAGTTTCTCATCTGTTATGATTCTCTCTCAGTTCTACATGCTTTGAAGTCAGGAAATACTTCTCATTTTCTGGTCAATAAAATTATTGTCTTGTTAAGATCTATTCCACATTACAGTTTTGTTCTTTTATGGGTCCCTGGACATGTTGGAATCCTGGGCAATGAGGTGGTGGACTTGGCAGCCAAGTCTGCTGTGCACTCAGGAGAGGTAGTTGGTCTTCGACTGTCCCTGCCTGAGATTCGGAATTTGAAGGTCCCTTGTGTGCGCAGCAGGTGGCAGTGTCAATGGAATCATAGCAATAGTTTTCTCAGCGATGTTAAACCCCCTTCTTCAGGATTGGGGACATACATACATAGGTAGACGAAGGGACCAGACTGTCCTAGCCCGGCTCAGACTAGGGGTATGTCTCCTGACGCATGGGCATTATTTTAGTGCCTGTCCCATTCCTTCCTGTCTCCAGTGTAATATGACTCTCACATTGAAACATATTTTTACTGATTGCCCAGTTTTTTCTTCACTTCGATCCGATATTCATTCATTTTGCACTGCAGAACAGCTTGATTTCACACTCTCTACTGTCTTAACTTGCCTTGTGCTTTCTAAGCTCATTTTAGATTTCTTAAAGTCAATCAATTTATATTCCTCCATCTAATCTAACAATCAGCCTCTTATGCTCAGCTAGTTTTTCATAAAGTACCAGTACTATCCTTTACTATGACTTCATGCTTCACTAGTTAGTAATATTAACAGGCCTCATCATCACTTTCCTGTGATCTGGAGCCGGCCCCAGATCTGAAGATAGTTTAACTTTTTCCTTCCCTTTGTAGATAGAATTTCTTTCTTTGCAGGTGTAAATGACCTGAAGTGGTTGAACGCACCATAAACAAACCTATAATAATAATAAGACTTGTAACGCTTGATGAGGGCAGGGGTAGGGCTACGGTTGACGAAAGCCGAACCAATACTAACTTTGAAGACGTTAGTAATTTGAAGGGTGAGATGCATAACCTAGTTTCTAGTTTAGGTAGATTATCGGGAAGGTTGGATAGAGTTGAGGAAGGGGTTAAGGTTGGTCCGAGATTAGTAGATGGGGAGGGATTTAGAGAAGTTAAGGGTGGAGCTAGGCCGCGTACGTTAGGTGATAGGAATCCCACCCCTATCGAGGTTTCGAACCCTTTCGCCCATTTGGAAAGGGGCGTGAATGAGGGGGAAACTGTTTTAATTGGGGACTCTTTAGTGCGCCATATAGACACAGAGTTCGTTGAACGGCATCCAACCAAGAGGAGGAAGGTCTGTCTCCCAGGGGCCAGGGTTGACAGAGTTAGAGACGAAGTGGATAGAATTGACGTCGCCTCCCATCACTCGATGTTGGTGATGATGGTAGGGGGCAACAACTCGTATAGGCCCGATACGAGAGTGCCTGACGTTTTGGAGAGATATAGGGGGTTAATTAGGTCCCTAAAGGCGAGGTCAGATAGGTCTTTAGTTCTAGGTATTACCTCTAGACACGGTTTGGGTCTTAGGATTACGTCTAAAACGATATTTTGGAATACTAAATTAGAAGAGATTTGGGCTGAGGAAAATGTACCCTTCGTAGAGCTGTGGTCAGAATTCAGTGATCCTAGCCTTTTTATAAAAGATGGGGGCATTTTAATGAAATAAGTAATGCTAGGCTAGGTAGGTTAATTGACGAAAACGTACGAAAGCTGTATAGGTCGAAGCCTTCTTTAAACGTTGTGGGTCCGGGAAACGCGGGCCCGACGTGAAAAATAGTTTAAAATGACAGCCCGTGGTAAAAAATAACTTAAACGTCTTTTATTGTAACGCGCGTAGTATTAGAAATAAATTAAACGAATTTAAGGCGATAATTTATTCCGGCAACTACGATATAGTTGCTATCACTGAAACGTGGTTAAATACCGTGACTCGGGACTTGTTGGGGGAACTTGATATACCGGGTTTTAAACTCTTTACTAATGATAGGTTACATAGGATTAGTGGCGGCGTTTTGCTGTACATTCGTAATTCCCTTAGGGCTATCGAGGTTAAGATAGATTTTCCGGCAGCAATTAATGCGATATGCGTTGAAGTTAGGGCGCGTAGTATTAGTTTTAATTTTGTTGTTGTTTATAGACCTCCCGTTCAACCCCTCGATACTGATACTAGATTTTACTCACTTCTTGGTAACTTTATTGACAATCGGAATAGTATAATTGTCGGAGACTTTAACTTCCCTGACGTTAATTACGAGACTTTTACTGGTAATGAGGAGGGTTTGAGATTGGTTGAGCTCATGGAAGATAATTTTTTATGACAGATGGTTACCGAACCAACGCGCGGTGACAATATTTTAGATTTGGTGATGACGAACGGCGAAAATATAGTCGAAGGTTTAGAAGTAGGCGAGAGTTTAGGATGTAGTGATCATCAAATTCTTAGGTTTAAGTTATTGATAGAAAACACTAAGGACAGTAACGTAACAGAAGTCCCTGATTTTTGTAGGACTAATTTTGATAGTTTTGCGGATAGGATGAGAGCAGTGGACTGGGATAACTTATTTATGGGTAACGACACAAACGGGTCCGGACAAAAGCCCCTACGACAAAAGCCCCGTGGACAAATTGCTGGGTAGGGCAAGTCCGGTGTCACATCTAACCTGAAAAGATCAGAAGATATTTAGGTGAAATAACCAATATTAACCAGTTATGTTAATTGAATGCCCAGTTAGGTCAACTGAATGCCCAGTTAGGTCAACTGAATGCCCAGTTAGGTCAACTGAATGCCCGGTTAGGTCAACTGTACGCCCTTGAAGATTGGTTAGGTTAAGTTGTGATATTTTCATTAGTTTAAACGAAAATGACGAGAGCCAAAATACAAAAACTATAAACTATAAACATAAACTATAAACATAAACTAAACTATAAACTATAAAAATAAACTACTCTATAAACATAAACTGTAAATAATAAAGAATAAAAATAATGATTAAAAAATTCTTATTTATTTTTCCTAGGGGGCTTTTGGGACCTTTTCCAGTTTGTGTACCGTTTTTCATATAATTTATTTTTGAGAATATTTTTGTTAAAACTAACGAAAATATCACGACTTAACCTAACCAATTATCAAGGGTGTACAGTTGATCTATTATTAATTATAACATTGTTTGTTTCTGGAATAGTATTTACTATTTATTAATAGATCAACTGTACGCTCTTCATAATTGGTTAGGTTAAGGAGTGATATTTTCGTTAGTTTTAACAAAAATATTCTCAAAAATAAATTATATGAAAAACGGTACACAAATTGGAAAAGGTCCGGCTTTTGTCGTAGGGGGCTTTTGGGAGCTATTGAAGAATAGGGACCCCAGCCTTCTTTAGTTAGGCTTATAAGGCTAACTAACGAAAATATCACGACCTAACCTAACCAATCGTAAGGTTAACTGTACGCCCTTGACGATTGGTTAGGTTAGGTCATGATATTTTCGTTAGTTAGCCTTATAAAGCTAACTAAAGAAGGCTGGGGTCCCTATTCTTCAATAGCTCCGGCTTTTGTCCTACACTCTGACACAAATTTGCATTGGGAGGCGTTTAAAGAAAGTTTTATGAATATCGAAAGGGAGTTTATTCCTCGTAGGCCCAAGCGCGCTAGAAATTATAGTAGGCCCAAGTGGTGGACTAGAGAAATAGGCGAGTTCATAAACGAGCGTAACAGAGCGTATAGACTTAATAAGCGCAATGGCACGGCAGCTAACTTGGATCTTTTCCGTTCTACCCCAGCAACAATTTCTAGTGTAGTTTTACTTGCTGAATTCAATAATATATATATTTTATTTTGGAGAAAGTATTCGTGCTTTAATTAGTTATGGTTATAATTATTAATTTTTTTCTCTCTTTTGTAGATATTGTTATGGATGATAAATGGAATTTCATAAACATAGTTAAAGAAATAACGTTCTACCCCAGCCTTCTTTAGTTAACCTTATAAGGCTAACTAACGAAAATATCACGACCTAACCTAACCAATCGTCAAGGGCGTACAGTTGATTTAGCTAAATAATGGAACAAGAGACATTGGGGAACATCTACAAATATGATAGATTCTTATTTATGTGAATTTCTGTGGAGGAGAAGACAAAAAGGAAAGGACATTTTTACTGAAAACTTAAATGCAATCTCTACTTTCAAATAAAATAAACGGACTATAACTCTTTTGTTATTAATTTCTCCAAAATAAGATATATATGATTGAATTCAGCAAGAAAAACTACAGTAGAAAATAATATATAATTTCATTTTTTGTTGCTGGGGTAGAACGGAAAAGAGCCGTTAACTTTAATAGATACTGTATATCGAGCTTAGACGTCAGGTTAAAAGATCAGTTAGGAATGCTAAGCGTAATTTAGAGATACTTTAGCTGCGGATAGTAAACATAATCCAAAAAAGTTTTTTGAATACGTCAATAATCGTAAGCCGATAAAAGATAACATAGGCCCTCTAGTGGATGTTAACGGCGCTTTGGCTTCTGACGCTCAGGCGATGGCGGGTATTTTCAATAACTTTTTTGCGACAGTTTTTACCGTAGAAGACGTAAATAATGTCCCCGACGTGGACGATATCTTTTCATTTAGTAGTGAGACTATTTTGGATCAAATAACTGTTTACGAGAGTGAGATGCGCATTATATTGATAGGCTAAAAGTTAGCAAGGCTCCAGGCCCTAACGCTTTTTATCCCAGACATTTGAAAGATTTGAAACACGTTATTGTAGGCCCCTTAACGAAGATTTTTAATCAGTCACTCGAAACGAGGATTATTCCTGAAGATTTCAAATTAGCTAACGTCACGCCCAATTTTAAAAAGGGCGACCGCACAGGAGCTAGCAATTATAGGCCTATTAGCTTAACGTCAATTGTCGGTAAACTTTTGGAATCCGTAGTTAGGGATCGTATCATCGATCACTGAGGAAGTAGATATTTGATTAATAGTAGTCAGCATGGGTTTCGACGCCATAGATCTTGTTTGACTAATTTGTTAGAATTTTATAACGAAATGATGCGCGAATACGATAGGCATAGAGCGGTTGACGTTATTTATTTGTATTTTAAAAAGGCGTTCGATACAGTTCCGCATAGAAGATTAATTGCGAAGATTAAAGCGCACGGCATACGCGGTCAGGTAGCTAACTGGTTAGAGCAGTGGTTCTTAAAATTTTTGACCCCGTTACCCCTTTTCCTGATCTCAACTAATCTCATTACCCCACACAAACTTGCAATGCCGAAGTTGTAAAGAAAGTGGAAAAATTAATTAATGAAAATAACTGAAATTACCTTTAATGTTGAAATTTTTACCATATTAATACCCCCTTGGGGGTAATTACCCCCAGTTTCAGAACCTCTGGGTTAGAGGAATGGCTTCGTGCTAGGAGACAGAGGGTCGTTGTTAATGGCAGTGAATCGGGGTGGTTGGATGTAGGTAGCGGTGTCCCACAGGGTTCAGCGTCAGGCCCATTGCTATTCGTAATTTACATTAACGACATAGATGTTGGATTGACTAGTAACGTATAAAAATTCGCGGACGATACTAAAATAGGCGGTAAGGTTGTTAACGAGGACGATAGAAATAGACTCCAAGACGATATAAATAGGATTATGGAGTGGACGGATAAGTGGCAGATGCAATTTAACGTAGACAAATGTAAAGTTTTGCATATAGGTTCTCGTAACAATAATTACACGTACACGATGGATGACAGAGTTAACGAGCGTTGACGAGGAAGTAGATTTAGGCGTACGCGTATCTAAGGATTTAAAAGTTAGGAACCAGTGCCCGGAGTCTTGCGCAAAAGCTAATAGGATGTTAGGTTTCATAGCGCGTAATTTCGAATTTAAATCGAAGAATATTATATTGCCCCTTTACAAGTCCCTAGTCAGGCCTCATTTAGAATATGCGATTCAGGTTTGGTGCCCGTATTTGCGTGAGGATATTGATAGGTTTGAAAGGGTTCAACGTCGTGCCACGAAACTAATTTCGTCATTGCGCAACAAGCCTTATGAAGATAGTATTAAAGAGTTAGATTTGCATTCACTCGAAACTAGGGGATTAAGGGGGGAGCTTATTGAAGTTTTCAAAATCGTTAATAAAATCGATAACGTAAATTTTGACAAACTGTTCACTTTCGATAACAGCAATACTCGTAATAACGGATTTAAGTTGCGTGGCAGACGTTTCATTACTAGTATAGATAAAAACTTCTTTACGTTTAAAGTAATTGATAAATGGAATAATCTTCCCGCGTCAGTCGTGAACTCTACCCGCGTTAATATGTTTAAGAACCATTTAGATAGGCACTTTAAAAATATTAACGTTGTTTAAAATAAAAAAAACAATTGGCAACAGGAGCTCTGGGGTGGTGGTCGAGGATGAGTCTGTTGACGATTAATGCCAGCTTGTGACATGCCAGAGTATGATGCCAGCAATAAAATTATTATTAAAAAAAAATTAGACTAACACGAACGTAGTTGTAGCTCGTAGCGTAAACTAACCCACTTTTTTTTATACTTTACCTACTTTTTCTTTTTTTTTCCTTATCCTCTCCTTACTTGCATGTCTGTAACTCTCTTTACTTGCATGTCTGTAGTTTGCATGTTATGACAGTGAGGTAAAACTGTGTTTACAAGCCTTCTTATTTTACTCCTTTTCTTCTTTCACCCCTTTCCTATTCTCTTCTACTATTTTTCCGACTTGTCGGCAGTGGCCGGCGGATGATGATGGGGAGTCTTTCTTTCTCTTTTTCTGAATGAATTTTAACCCACGAATGATAGGTTTGGAAACTTATTTAACTCCTTATTCTCCTCTTTTAACCCCCTCCTCTTTTCTTTCTCTCGGGCTAACCTTAGAGTGGATCTTAGGGTCTTTGTTAGCCTTAACTTCTGTAGATCTGTAGATCTAGGAGTAATCGGTTGACTGATCGATTAGTGACGAAAGTAATGAATTAGTGGGTAAATTTTTAAAGTAATCGAATTAATCGATTACGCCCATCCCTAGTTAGTGGGGGAGACAGAGTCGAGAACAGTTTATCACAGAGAAAGGGTCGTATTTGCCCTACCGTGTCATCTTTTATTTTAACATCTTGACTTGGGGCCGTGGGAAATGGGACCTACTTTTAAAATTAACTTAGGCCAGTAAATTCAATTCATTCTCCCTTAAGAAACGCGAAAGGGGATTTCTTTTCAATGCCCTCGGCCTATTTTCTTTGTCCCGTTCTACAATTCCTCCATTTTCCTTAGACCCACTCCATTCCTGATTAAGGCCTAATTCCCTATTCTATTATTATCATATAACTTAACCTGTGAATGAACTCAAGATCGAAGATTAAAACTTTGTTGTGTTTTCTAATAACAGTGGAAGTCATATTTGTTGTTAGAAATTCGTGATAGAGACACGCTTATAAAGTGGAAAACTTTGAAAAGGTAAAACATTCTTTGGTTACTTAGCTGAGGAGTGAAGTAAACCATATAACTGACTACACTACCACATCAGTGGTAACATCCTTATTGTTTAAGATGGGTCACGCTACCAAACTGACAGTAAGCTGAGGCTGAGTGAAACTGTAAAGACACTCATTGTTGAATAAATGACAAATAATACGATGATGTAAAAATGTAAAACAGACCACGCTACCAAACCATCGTCGTACCGTTACCATCTGTGCATTAGTTAATTTTGCCATTCACTCACGAACGGAGAAATGATTGCCTTACAACAGTGCCGGCCAAGTTGTTGTTTTGTCAGCGGGCCATTTTATAAAAAAATAAAAAAAAAGCGGGCCACCTTAATATTTTATCATTATCATTAAAATATCACAATTAATAACTGCAAATAACCGTTTATCAAAGTAAATTTATACTAAACTTTTGCCAAATACAAAATCTTAAAAATTACAAATAAAACTTACTTCTGAATACAATGTTCCGTGTGGTAAAGCTATCGACAAGAAACAACGTCGAGGTGGTAGCAAAGTCACTAAGATTCTGAAGGGTAAGGAAATATTGGCGTCTAAAACAAACAGTATATATCACTGACTGTGCATATAATAATTATTTTTTATTAAATTTTTTATTTATTTTAATTTTTTTATAGAATTAATATATTTTTTATTTATTATTTCTGAGGCAGGCAACCTCCAAAAGTCAAACGGGCCTTACAACATTCGGGGTCAGCGGGGTAAGGGATCTCACCCCTGGAGAAACCCCGCATTCAACATTGGTGGCATGCTCGTAGGATTCGAGCGATAACCAAGTCAAAATCTCTGTTGGACCAAGCTGCAGCTAACTAATGTATCGTTCCACAATTTAAAAAAATGTAGTTTTCAATAAATAATTTTGTTCGATAAATTTAGTTATAAATTAGGTTTTATTGATCGGGATTTTCGACATTTGCCTAATTGTAAATATTGTAAAGTTCTTCGTGTATTGAAGCTTTTTTTTATATAGGCTGTACGAGTAATTTTTAGTTCTACAATATATGAATAATACGGTATTTGGTAAAGTTGGAATTTCCTTAGTTTTACAGATTGCTAATTATTGTGTGAATAGTACTGAATAGGGTTAGTTGGACTTATTAGATTTACGGTTGTAAAAATGTATTGTTGGTCGATAAAATTTAAATAAGTTGTGAGTTCTTTTGCATTATCCTCCCAACACTAATTTTTTTATATAATGTTGTTTTGGTTATGGTACTTTATTTTCCTTCCATTATAAAAAAAATTAGTGTTGGGATTAGGTTAGGTTAGGTTAGGTTAGGTTGGTTAGGTTAGGTTAGGTTAAAAACAGCCGGCCGCAAGTGTTTTGCTAACGTACTTTATTTTCCTTCCATTATAAAAAAAAATTAGTGTTGGGAGGATAATGCAAAAGTACCAAGTTGTGTAATTATTTTTCGAATAGGCCCCAGTTGTTTATTAATTATTGGTTACAGTTAGGTTTGTTACAGTTCCATAGGTATACACAATTCAGGTGAGCGGCTTTTGTTTCTGTGGACCTTAGAATATAATGTTCTAATAGGAAAATGAAGTCTTTGAAGCGCGTTTCCACGGTGCCTCTTTCGTTGCGGTATTGCATGCGTTATCGCATGCAATACTGCATGCCACTAGAGGCATCAGAGGCATGCCCTAAAGGCAAGATGAGTATGTGTTTCAACAGTGAAGAGAAGGCATGCCTCATCGTGCCGTGTCGCGAGTTCAGTCTGAAGATGTCGGTGGATGAGATTGTATCGGCTGGTGTTTGTGTTACTTATATGGTTATCAAACTGACTGAAAAGCGAAAAATGCGTAGGGGATTCTGGAAAAGATCATTCTACGATACGTCTCATGGCAATGACATGTTGCGTGAAGTGAGGTTGGAAGGATCCGCATTTTTCTACAATTTTACAAGAATCTCCACTGCATTGTTCATATGATTCTCAGGTTTGTTTTCCACACACACACACTGCAATGTAAAGGTAAACGATTAGTTATGGACATAAAATAACACATTCAACAATCACACAGATCGAACGTTTCACACAGGAGCAGCACCGAAAGAAAGTCAACTTCCTGTCACCCCACAGACAATCCTCACTCGCTAGTAGGCCGCCAGAGGCGCTAGTTACTCGTATAGTAAATATATAGGGAGAGGTACGGATTGACGCAAGACCTTCCCATTTGTGTTGGGAAGCCTTGTGTCAGCTCCTGCCTCACAATTTTTTTGGAAAAGGCAAGGTTTGGGGCATGCATCACACCGTGCGTCATGAGGCATGCGCTTGACGCACAAAAAAAGGCACCGTGGAAATGCTGCTTTACTCTGCAAGGAGACATACAGGGTTTCGCTGCAGAGGAATACCCATCTGATTTGGTTTGTTTCGGTAGGATATGCTAGTTCATCGAACGTTTTTCCGTAAAGAATTGTCAACTTGTGTTTGTGAACCTTTGATAAATGTCAGTTCATGTTGGACTTCTACGTATCCTAGAGAGCTAAAACAATTGATGTTCGGCCGTATACAACCAGTTATTAACACCCGGAAAGTTATCGTAAAAGATCTCGTCGAGTCGCTACATAGGCTGCACGAAGTTAGGTTCATTTCAGTTTGGCGTACCGCGGATTTTCGAACTGAAAATTTGTATACTAATAAAATTTATATTCTAAACGAAAATGACTATTTTTCTGGAGAAATATGCGCAACATACAAAAGAAATTGCATTTATATGCGCACTAGTTTGCATGGCGCATGACCGTTATCTAAATTATGTAGTGTTATGTAGTGGGTTTTACAAAATAAAACTCAGATAATATCCTTTATTTATTAAAATTTGCAATATTTAATAAATTTTAATAAATAAATCTTCATTTGCATACCTTTTTCTCCATATGAACTCGCATAAATATGAATCAATCATTTGGCGATGAGTGCCACAGTGTCACTTATTTTTTTGCTTTAGGAATATGTTACACAACGACAGTAGGTTTTCACAATTATTTACGAAAGGTAAGATTGATCTAACTATTAAATATACCTTACCTAACCAAACCTAACCTGAATGAGAAATAAATATATTAAATTAATTGCAGGTGTGTGCGGAGTCAATTTTGAAACATCCAACAGTTATTGGTGGAGAAAATACAACGGTGGAAATAGATGAAACCTACTTCAGCAAGCGAAAATATGACAGAGGAAGGTCTTTGCCAGAGCAGTGGGTATTTGATGGCATATGCCTTGAGACCAAGGAAGTATTTTTGTATGCTGTTCCAAATAGAAACGGAGAAACATTATTGGCTTGCATAAAAGCAAACATACGACCAGGCACAACCATCATGTGATATGTGGGAAGCATAAGAAAATATAGAGAATTGAAGGCTACCATTACGTACATCAAAAAGTTAACCATAGTGAAAACTTTGTTGATCCAGATTCCGGTGCTCATACTCAAACAATAGAGAGCACCTGGCATACCTTAAATTGAAGAATATTCTTGAGCCCAGGAATAAATTAGTAAAATTATTTTCTTTAGCGGAATAGTTGATCCTTCAAGCCAGGTATTCGTGCAAACCGAAACATCCTCGTTACAAATCCTTTTTCTGCAGTGCCATACAGTATACTCATTTTCAGTCTTTTTAGCCATTTCATGTTTTTTTCTGCACAGCTTTTCTGATGGAATTATGGCATGACCTTTGAAAAATGTGGTTGCATCATATTCTGTAATAATGTATTAAAAAATCCATTGCAAGTTATAGTTATTTGACATGTTTGACATTCTTGGACACAAGCACTATATTCAGCAGACGACAAGCACTATATTAGGACCTTTTCCAGTTTGTGTACCGTTTTTCGTATAATTTATTTTTGCTTCTTTTCAGATCAAAAATGAGTGATAATATCAATTTTTGTATTTATTTTTTTAGGTTAATTGTACGCCCTTGACGATTGGTTAGGTTAAGTCGTGATATTTTGGTTAAAGCTAACGAAAATATCACGACTTAACCTAACCAATCGTCAATGGCTGACAGACATTCCTCAGCGTGACCGACTGACAAACAGACATTCCTGGGTGTTTATATTAATAATTTTGAGGAATAAGAACGATGAAACAATACATATTGAAGTTTTATTGGCAGACGTTTCGGAAAAATTAATTATGAAAAACGGTATGAAAAACGGTACACAAACTGGAAAAGGTCCCTATATTACTTCAAAAACTGATTGAGGCAGACGATCTTTTATGGTTATCTTAAAAAAAAATGTCGCAATAAATTACTAAGTCATAAGCGTCATGAGCGGTGTAAACTAGATAACGGTCATGCGCCATGCAAACTAGTGCGCATATAAATGTAATTTTTTTCGTATGTTGCACATATTTCTCCAGGAAAATAATGTCATTTTCGTTATTAGAATATAAAAATTTATTAGTATACAAATATTCAGTTCGAAAATCCGCGGTACGTCAAACTGAAAAAAGATCCTGAAGTTGCTGTAAAAGGTCTCACTTTGAGTTGGTAACGAGAGATTCCACAACAGGTTACTCTAAAAAAATTCTCGTCGATTCGGTAACATTTGGTAAACACCTTGTACAATACGATTCTCACCGTTTGCTTGTGTGCTCAAGGCTACGCAGGAAAGGCAAACAGCAGCAACGTGTGATTGTTTGTAAAATTAAAATCATTGTAGTTAAATGGTGCTATTGAAAATTGTGCGAAAAAGTATAATTTCCACTACCTAAAAATTGTATATAATTGGCTTCTTGGGTAAATTATTTTTGTTAATAAATGTTGTACATAACTTTGTGTCGTTCGTTTTGTCGCTAAATATTTGTCCTTTTATTCGTGTGTGTCGTCAGTTTTGTCAGTTTTTTTCTTGGTCGTTAGGTTAGGACTTTTGTTTGTACGTATTAATCTTATTGAAATTTTGTTGTGTAACAGACTTTTACAGTTCGGTGGATGATGTATTCTAAGTGTTTTGAATTTCCTGCGGAGTGAGGTAAGATTCCATGCTCTCCCCTGTTGTTTAATTTGTATATTGTCGGATTAACTGATTCATTTAATGAGATAACAGTTGGTTATTGTATAGGTTAGCTAATATGAAGTTAAATAAATTAGTCTTTGCCAATGATGTAAAATGTAGTTGTATTAAAGTTGATAGCTTTTGAACAAGTATTTTAATCAAAGGGAAATCTTGTAAAGAGTTAGGATATTTTGTACAATTATGGTACTCATTAGCCCTACATCGTCATTGCTCCAGACAACTACTACCATATATAGTAAGGTAGGTTGATTTTCCGCATTTTTTAGATATCGTCTTTGGACTAGTCGAGATAGTCAGGGCTTAATATGATAATAACTGACAAAATATTTCAGATCCCTAGCTTTAACCGTTTTTTGAGGAAACCGTTTCAAATATCGTCAAAAAATCGTACCGAAAAATATCGCATTTTCGCAATTTTTGGCCGAAAAAATCATGCTATTTTCATAAAAAAATCCTGAAAAAAGTTACAATTTTATTGAAAAAAAGTTAAAAAAACATGTACAGAGTCAAATAGACACATTTAGATCCCAAGATCATCATAATTTTCACTGTAAGAGCCCTTAGAAGCAAAGGAAGGCCTCATCTGGCGGCTTAGGGCTTTGGCCAGAATGTGTTTGTGCCTTGATTCGAGTCCATAAACAGTATGGGAAGCTTCAGATGTCAGCTTCACGGCCCTTTCAACACTGAGAATGTGAAGGCAGATCAGGCAGCTCCAGCTTGGTGCCATTCAGCAATGCTTCTTGAAGCTCCCGGTCAGAAAAGTCTTCTGTGAGAGCAGGTTCACAGATGCACTTTGAGAAAGGTTGATTAGTTCTGACCAGTGGGTAGCTTCAATGTTGATGGCTGTGATCTTCTTCAGCCTCTTCTTGGCTGGCTTCCCACTTCTGAAAAAATAATAATTAATTTATTTTTTATTCCAGTTCAAGATTTAATCCCTATTAGTCTCAGAATTGCTGATTTAATTTAACTTAAAAAAAAAAAAAAAAAAAACCGAGTTCTATAAACCCCCATAATCGAATTTTTTTTCAGAAAGAAGGTAAGATTATTTCCATTATCAGAGGGGAGGGGGGGAATTGGGATAAGAAAGTGTGAACAAAAATTCGATTATGGGGATTTATAGAACTCGGGCTATTTTTTTATTTAATAAATCCCCATAATCAAATTTTTTTTTCCACATTTTTTTAAATTAATAAATGCTTACCTGATGGACAGAATTTTCTTGAGAGCAGCTTCTCTCACTTCCAAGTCAGACTTCATCATGGAGTACAGCACATTCTCGGGCAGCAAGGCAAAAGCATTGTACTTCAGGTTCTTGAAAGCAACACCCTGGATTTCTTCAGACTGCTGCTTGATCCTCTGGATCATGTTGAAGATGTACAGCTGCTGATTGTGGAACTTGCTGTCCCTTTTGATCTCAAACCAACTGATGCATACACTTCCACAATGAACTTGATGGCCTGGTAAAGCTTATCCTGTAGTTCTGGAGGGTAAGCACCTCTGGTCCACAGAAACATCAATCTAATTGCCAAAATCAACCATCTTGCATGGTTTAATGGTCCAATTTTCCAGGTAGCAAATCTTGGGTTGACTTTGCCCTTGGAAATTCCAAGCACATACTCCAAAAGAAGCCTCTGGTCGCTACTGAGATCATTCAGTGTCTCCTCAGCAAATTCCATGTCATCCAGGGGGCCACTGAGTTTGGTGAATTCCACTTGTGGCAGATCTTGGTAGTCAATTTCACAGAGTTTTTCCAGCTGACCAGTGAAAGCAGTAGGACTTTTGGTACTGCCATCAAGATGCTTGAAAACAGCTCTGAAAGGAAGCTCATTCTGATGGAGTGAACAGCCATTGGTGTGCAATTTTCGCTCAATCGCACTAAGTTAGGCCAGTTAAAAGTTAAAAAAAATAACACTGGTATGCATATGAAATTCTTTTGTCTGCTGTGAGGGTTTTTTCAACTCATATTATATAATTCGACCATGCTAAATTCGAAAATGACATTGGTTTTCCTCAATCAGGTCAGGTTTTTTCTCTATTGGCCATTTATTATAAGTCCAATTTTATCCCCAAATTTATTGATTTTTTAGCTTAAACACTGTAGATACGAGTAATATTATAAGAACACTCGTGAAAAATGAAAACATTGTGTGAATAAATACTTTTATTCATACAATGAATATGGAAAAAAGTTTATTGAGGAAGGAAGGAAGTTTTTTTGGCTTTCCGTCTGTGTTTTTCTTCGGGCACGTCTCGCTTGAAACACCAGCAATAGTCCGCCAGCATATTGATATCCCAGTTTCCCTGGTACCTCTCTTCCATTATTTTGATATCTTGGTGAAATCGTTCACCCTGTTCCTCACTATAATTCCCGCAATTTTCAGGAAAATAGTCCAAGTGGGACCACAAAAAGTGCATTTTTATGGACATGCGCGACCCATGAGCTTTGAAAGCTTCCATCAAGTTTTCGACAACGGACTCGTATTCTGGACTTCTACGCTTGCCAAGAAAATCAGTGACAACTGATTTGAATGCCTGCCAGGCATTCTTCTCAGTTGGAGTCATTGCGTTTTCGAACTGAGTATCCTTGATCAAAGTTCGAATCTGAGGACCATCAAAAACCCCAGCATTTAGTTTAGCATCAGATATATGAGGAAATTTACTCTCAAGATATCGGAATGCTGAACCCTCCTTATTCATTGATTTGATGAAATTTTTCATCAAGCCCAGCTTAATATGAAGTGGTGGGAGCAAAATTTTTGTTGGTGGTACAAGGGGCACTGAAACGACATTATGCGACCCAGGTTCAAAATTCTCTCTGGATGCCCATTCACGCTGTGCATAGTGCTTCTCATCCGCTCGGCTATCCCATTTGCAGAGGAAACATGGGTATTTCGTGTATCCCCCTTGCATTCCCAATACAAATGCAACAATCTGAAAAAAAATGAAAATATTTAAAGAATTTAGAGAATTTGTTCTATCAGATAAAAAAATCTATGCATTGGACTGTATCACTTCTGTGGGGAAGTTAAGTGTTCTTATACGCTCTCAAATAACCTTTGGAAAAACAACATAGTCAATAGCAATAGTTTACTTATGATATTAGTATTACCTTCAAATCTCCACAGATCCTCCAGTTATGTTGGTCGTATACGAGAGCTTCCAGTAAAATTTTCATGTTATCGTAGCTCTCAGTAAGTTGTACGGAATGTGCTACAGGGACTGATGCAACCCTATTCCCAATGTTGAGAAGTACTGCTTTCAAACTTCGTTTAGACGAGTCTATAAATAGCCTCCATTCTGATGCGTTATATGGCAGGCCCAAGGATTCGACTAGCCCCTCAACATTGCAGCAGTACACTAAGGAAGAGGTATTTTCGTGCATTGCAAAAAACTTGCGGAATTCTTCCTCTCGTTTCCTATACCAGGAGAATGTTGTTCCCGGAGCCAGCAAGTTGTCCTCTCGAAGTCGTGAGCCCAAGATCTCTGCAGCTAATTTGGAAAGTCCTAAATCCCTGGTAAGATCATTAAGTTTGGCCTGGTTGAGAGGCCTCGGCTCATTTGAAGCGGTATTTTGAGGTATATACGACTGGGACTGGTCATTGGCATTGGTCATTGATTCATCATCAGAATCGTCGAAGTCCAGGGTTTGAGGTGGGTCGGGTATTGGAATTCCAGGACCATGGGGTACAGGTCTCATAGCAGAAGGAATGTCAGGGTATACAACAATGTGTTTATTCTTCTTGTTAACTCCTGAAAATAGAAACACAGAAACATGGATATAAAACTTGCATATGAAATAGAAGAAGCATTCAGACAGTGGCGGCTCGTGAGTGAAGGCTGCGGTCTGTAAGATATGAAATAGGTCGATGGAGTCTGTATATTTTCTTTCTTTTTCATTCATATTGTCCCCGAAGGGACAATATGAATGAAAAAGAAAGAAAATATACAATCATTGTATATGTAAATGTAACTTGTATAACAATATGTATGTGTAAATGTATTTTCTATAACAATATGTATATGTAAATGTATGATTACCATTATGGTGAATATTATGCTATATATGGTGAATATTACATTATGGTGAATATTATGTCAAGTTTCATACGAGGATTTCAAAATATTTAAGAAAAATAAATTTATAAGCCCACCTTGGAGGTTTGTCATGCAGAAATAGCAATCTGTCACGTGATCCTTTCCTTCTCTCCAAATCATGAGAATTCCAAAAGGCAAAGATTTCGCTCTGCCTTTGCTCCATCTTCTCAAATTTTCAATGCACGTCTTGCAGCACATATGAGGGGCGAAATTTTTGTCCTGGTCCCCTAGCTTAATTCCAAAGTATGCTCTATACATTGTCTTCACAAATTTAGTGATTTGGGACTGGTTATTTGGCATGGTAACCGTCCCACATATGTAGCAGAATCTATTGGGATCATTTTTACACGCTCTATTCATTATGAAATAGTTTATCTATATGCCTGAAAAGTAAAAAAAGATATTATACAAGTGAAACAAGTGATGATAGATGTTACTGTTCCAATTCCGCTTTGACAAAATCACGAAAAATTCTATTTTACTTATGAGGCCATAGCCGGATAACCTGAGCTGATTGAGAAAAACGGATTGCAGATTCGAAATCAGCAGGAAACACTCTATAAGAATCACTTACAAAACCCTTGACAGCAAAATTGATGCATACCAGTGTAATAGCATTACCTTCTTACTGGGAGGACAAGTGCAGATTATGTGCTGTGCTTGACAATTTTCTTTCTTGCACTTCACAGCATTGTCATCACAGGGACGAACAGGTAGCTTACAGGTGCAAGCAGAAATGTCAAAAAATTTATTCAGCTTTTCCTCCAGATTCTCCTCCTGGACTGTAGAAAGAGATTTCCTGTTTATCTCTTTTGCTTTCTTGAAGCACACTTTATCCACCAATTTCACTACATAATATTCTTCATACATGGGCAGCCGTGGGTTCACTGCCTGCCAGATCTCAATCACATCCTTTGCTATCATTTTAGCAATATCATAGTCTTTCAAGTCCGGGTGGCTGTTTTGGAGGAAATAACTGTACTGAATAACTTGGCGGATGGTAGGAGGCTCTGTTTTATCCAAAGGGGAAGGCTGGCCACTGAATTTTTTGGCACTATCACTTCGAGTTAACACTGCAGACTTCCGTTTTTTTCACCCATTTTTATGAAATATCTGAAAATAAACACAATTAAATGAACGCATCATATAATAACTTAATTTAATACACATTTTATAGGTAAATATCATTAAAAAATACAAAATAATACACTAATAAACATCTATAATGCATTTACAATAAGTTTCAAGCATCGTTTTGTTAAAAAAGTCGAATTTTAATTGATTATTTTGATGAAATAAGGTCCGATATTTTGTTTGTTTACATTGCGCGAATGCCGCGCGCGCGATTTTATGCGTAAAATTCGGCAATTTTACAACTTAAAAATAATTAACAATCCTCAAAAAATACAATCATTTTCACAAATATGAGTTGGTGCAACGTTTTTTATACAGTAATACCTTTCTATCTAGACTAGTCCAAGATCACAGTTCCAAAATCAACCTACCTTAATATATAGGACATCTTTGTGGTGGAACAATGAAATAGCTGAACTGATTAAAAATAAATAAAAGGCGTATTTAGATAATTTGAAAGTAGTAATAGCCCAGTGAGTTTAGAAAATTACAGGCCATCAAGAAGTAAGTTAAATAGTAGATATTTATTTGGTATGTCAGTTCATTGTCAGAATGGGGAGACTTACAAAGAAGAGTTTAGATTGAAATGGATTTTTATTAATTAATTTGGAGGAATATTGCATCTGACAATAAAAGCTTAATGGATAAAAGCTTAATGGCTAAAAATGTTTTGGAGTTGTTATTCAGAGACACCTCTGGTATAAACTTTTAACAATCTCATCTAAGGTGTATAATATGAGAAAACTGTGTTGCCTAAAATAATTACATTGTAGTAGATTATTAAGAACTCCTATTTTTATAAATGATGCACTTTCTGGCGCCAGGATGCTGTTCGTAGTCAATAAGTTGCTGAACTGTACCGATGTTACCTAGTTTTTAACTACAATTTAGATTTATCACAAGGCCTAGTGAATCAATCAATAAGATAATAGGAACTTATTGACAAGTATTTTAATAAACTAAGGAATTTACGTGAATTTAGTTCTGGTGAGTTTCTGTATGGAAGACTGTCCTCAGTGAGAAGTGTGTGTGGTGACTATATAATATGCCTAATGAAAAGATTTTGGAAGACTTCTTGTACATTATCTCTGTGTAACTATTTCTTCAGTTTTAGGGTGGTGGATTTTTGGAATGACTAACCACCTGTTGTGGTGAATGGTGACACTTTTGGTTAGCGTTAAGAAAGAGTTGTATGAATGTTTTGTTTGGACAGTTTGATTCTTATTTCGAACAGGAATAACCGAGAGAGAGCTGGATAGATTTGATTTATTCTTATGCTTATATAAACCCTGTCAACTAGATTTTTCAGTCTCCTTACTTAAGTAAAGTGTACTAACAGAGTAAAATATTGTATTAAGTAATGTTTAATCATTCAAAGGATGGAATTAATCCCCAAACTAATGGATCAAAGCAAATAAAGTCTAACCTCTATTTAAAGTTTACAAATTATAACAGATCCTGTGCAAAATTTGACCAAAGAACTTTTATTATATAACCCTGGTGGAAAATTTTATTAAAGAATTTTCATAGTCCCTACACCGGCCTCAGTATACAGGGTGTCTCAAAAGTCACCATCTATTTTGAAAAATAATGGGAATTACGAAAAACTGGTTTAAGACATGAAAAATATATTTATTTCAAAGTAAGTGCCACAAAGAATTAGTGCTATTTATTTATCTGTCTCCACATGACGACCATCAGTGTCTCTACAGAGCTCAAAGCGATAAGTTGTTTCCCGGAACACACTTTCCAGCATTTGAGGTGTTATTTTCTGAACTGCATCGGTAATACGATTTCGAAGTTCGGCTACATCACTAATTCTTCTACCAGTGTACACCTTAGACTTAATGAAACCCCAGGCGAAAAAATCTAATGGTGTTAAATCGGGTGAACGTGCTGCCCATGGTTGTGTTCCTCCACGACCAATCCAGCGACCGGGGAAGCGTCTGTCAAGATAATCACGTACAATTATTGCATAATGGCACGGTGCTCCATCCTGCTGAAAAACTACTGTGTCAAGAATGCCATCTGTAAGAAGTTGAGGTTCGAGGAATTGTTCAACCATGTCAAGATAATAAACCAATTAACTTTTTTTAAATACACAAATTTGCACCAGAAGTACATATCTTTATGCCAGCATAGCATTTTTTAAAAAAACATCTAATGTCACCGAAATAGATAGTGACTTTTGAGACACCCTGTATAATAATAATAATAATAATCTTTATTCAGAAAGAACACATACAGTATTATAAGATATACATTATAGCCATATAAGTTTATACAATGTTGGCATTAACGTTTAATTTTGTATTTTTTTGGTAACAAGTAGTTTAATTACAGTATTCTTATCAGAATATGCCTTTGGGAAACATGGCAGCTTTTCAGGCAAAAGTCTTTGAAATTCATTTCTATTTTTACAAAGGAAACTAACAAATGTAAATAGAATTTGTGGAAAAAAAATAAAGTTGCATTTAGTTAACTGTCATTACAAGTGAAAATTGAAATAATCTTTGAAATAATAGAAAGGAAGAGGTAAACAATAAGGTATGAAATAGGAATAATAAGAGAAATAACAGGAAAGAAAAATGATAAACAATACGGTGAACAGAACATGTGGAAATACCGATAATAATTAATTTCTAATATTACAAATTAGAAGTGATGATACAATCTTAATTACAAAAATACAGATATGTGAGACATATTATAACTATGGCGTAATGTAATGGAAACTTTTAACATAATTTATATAGCTTGTGACTGCACCCAATTTAAGATTGTGAATTTTGCATTGTTTAGTAATATTTAAAGGTTTCAATATATATGATATTACATTATTAGGAGTTAATAAAGTGTTTCTTTAGTAAGTTGCGAGACAAAATTATCGATGGTGCTTATCTGATATTTATAGGTATAGCGTTCCAGATATCTGCCCCTTTGCAGGAGAGAGCATTTCCTGCAATTTGCAAGGAATAATTTGGTTTATGTATGAAATCATTGAGACACCTTGTATTTAAAATATTTAAGTTTCTGAACATTGCATAGGTATGAAATCGTCTGTTATCATTGTCTGAGAGAGTTCGTAAACATTTTTTATGGATTACTTCTTGTAGATACAGTACAGCAATACCCCGATTAACGCGGTTAATTCGTCCGCGGAAAGTGCCGCGTTATGTGAATTAGCGTTGATCGGGGAATGTAATTAATGTGACAAAGTGTTTCGTTCTCAGATGTCAATGACTAAGAAAAATCTGAAAAAACAGTCTTTTTGCGTGAAAATTAACTAGTTTTAATTGTGAAACAATTGCAAATAATTTAGTTGCGAATATGTTTATTTTTTAGGTAAAAGTGCGCTCATTATTACTTTCTTTTTTAATCTGTCAAACCATCCGCGAGACCGCGAGTAGCAACACTAAAAGTTTCTTCATATGTTAGCGCTTTCAAATGAATTGTCATCTCGCTACGTTGAATTTTTTTTTTATTACAATCTTCAAGCCAAACAGATAAAAGCTGTTCCCTATTTATCATTGTATACTGTACATTTTAGAAAATCGCGCTTATTTTTAAAATTAACTTTGTTCTATTCAACGTTAAAATATGCATTCTTGTCAAAAATGTTTGCTACAAAGACGTGCAAGTGCGAATCTGAAGCATCGCTGTTCAGAGAATGGTGTCTAGATTTTATCAGCGTTATGGCGAATCAGCGTTGAACGAATCCGTGTTATGCGAGGTATGCCTGTATATAATTCTTTGTACTACACCATACTGTGATTCCATATTGTAAGTGTGGATGAATAAATGAGTAATACAGGGTGTACATAAAGTCAGGATCTATTTTTGTGAAGCACTTGGAAATTATATGGAATTCAATCATAAAATGATAAAGTGGTAACATTTATTAAATAATTAAGAGTAGGATTCGACGTGACGCCCATCAGTATCCCTGCACAGCTCAAATCGTTCCGCAGCATTTCTAAACACATTCTGGAGCATTTGCGGGGTTATGTTATCTGCAGCAGTTCGTATACGTGTACGTAAGTTTTCAAGACTCGTAATCTTCGTCTGATAGACGTGCGATTTGATAAAGCCCCATGCAAAGAAATCTAAAGGGGTTAAATCTGGTGATCTCGCTGGCCAAGGTCTGTTGCTTCCGCGTCCGATCCAGCGATTTGGAAAACGTCCATTTAGATAATCCTGAACAATTTTGGCATAGTGACAAGGAGCACCATCATGTTGATAGACGACGGGGATAGGATTGTTAGTACCGTCGTCTATCAACATGATGGTGTTCCTTGTCACTATGCCAAAATTGTTCAGGATTATCTAAATGGACGTTTTCCAAATCGCTGGATCGGACGCGGAAGCAACAGACCTTTGGCCAGCGAGATCACCAGATTTAACCCCTTTAGATTTCTTTGCATGGGGCTTTATCATATCGCACGTCTATCAGACGAAGATTACGAGTTTTGAAAACTTACGTACACGTATACGAACTGCTGCAGATAACATAACCCCGCAAATGCTCCAGAATGTGTTTAGAAATGCTGCGGAACGATTTGAGCTGTGCAGGGATACTGATGGGCGTCACGTCGAATCCTACTCTTAATTATTTAATAAATGTTACCACTTTATCATTTTATGATTGAATTCCATATAATTTCCAAGTGCTTCACAAAAATAGATCCTGACTTTATGTACACCCTGTATAGTGTGAGGAGGGCATTTTGGGGAATTATTTTTTTTTTAGTTTAAATATTATGTAGAGAAACCTAAATATTTCTGATTTGATATGTTGTGTGTGGGTTTTGAAATTTGATATTTCATCTAACTTGATGCCAAGAAATTTAACTTCATTTACTTTTGCAAGAGGGGTGTTTCCAATTATTAATGGTGTGTGTGTGCACGATTGTAGTTTTTTAAGTTATAATCATATATGATGACTTTGTCAAGTTTAGTAAAAGCTTATTTGCACACATCCATTTATAGACATGATCTAATTGCCACTTCGTTCATTAGGTAGTTGATATCGTGGTGTGTAAGAAGTGAGTGTTGTATCAGCTGCATACTAAATATAGTCTAATGTTGTTCATCGATAAAATTCATTTACATATATTACGAAGAGTAAGGGTCCAAGGATAGATCCTTGTGGAACCCCACTTTCCAATATAGCACATTCTGATGAAATGTCATTTACTTTAACATACTGGTGACGATTAGAGAGATATGACTTAAACCAATTTAGCATATTTCCCCTTATACCATATGTGTTTAATTTATCTAGTAAGATATCATGTGAGAGCGTATCAAAGGCTTTCGACAGGTCAAGGAAAACCAAGATTGTGTTTTTGTAGTTTAGGTTTTCATAGATATTTTCTGATATTTTTATAGCATCTTTTGTAGTGTGGCTTTCTCTAAAACCAAATTGCGTTTTGCTGGAGTAGCATGGCCGCAAAATGGGAGAGTGCATATGCAATTGCAATGTTGATCATATGAGTGCCAGTGCCAACCCCCTTCCCCATTGTTGCAAGAACCCCACAAAAAGGGGGGAGGGGAACTCCACCAGCAAACTGGGGGAGTCCACCTAACCTCTTTGGGGGAGAAGTTGGGACGGCCTCACCCCCCCAAAGGGGTATACCTAACCTAAGAGAGAGAGGAGGAGAGAGAGGAATAGACCATCCCGCTTTGCGATAGGTAAAAGCTTAATGAGAGCTCAAGGTAGCAACACTTGACTTAGAACTCGAAATCCGCCAGTTGGCTTAGAAGACTTAGAAGCCAGGTGTATGTGTATATATTAATTAACTTTCAGATGCTAGATTGCGCTATTCAGATATTCTTGACAGTTGGCTTAGAAATCCGTCAGTCGGCATAGAAGGCATAACCAGCCATTTGGTATATATATTCCCATCACCCCAGTTATTCCTTAATATTATATACAACCAAAAGAAAGAAATAAAACCCATTACATCATTCCGTTTATTTAAACGAATTAAGGGAAATAATTCATGAAATATATAGGAATTAGATATACATTCAGAAATAATATACAGCAAAAATACACACATTAAGCGAAGGTTATATATACATTCTTAAATAATATTAGTTCAGGATAAAACTATATAACCATTTAATATATGTACGAGCAAATACGCCTTTATATATATATAAACACCAAAACTTATATAAAAAATAGTAGTAGTACAGGATAAAACTATATACCCATATGTATATATATATATATAATATATATATATATATATAAACAGAAAAACCTATATAAAATCAAAATGCATACACCTTATGTTCTACCGCGCTTAACTAAAATACTAAACTCGCACGTGATCGAGTTTACAGTTAAATCATTGTTGCTTTGTACTATACAATAAATAAGATTTAACATTATTTCACCACTCAAAGTGTGCGGGCGTCTATACTCGATGTAAAGGGCATTCATATTGTTCAATACTATTTTTGTGCCCACCTTACAATTGGTTGGCAAATTGTCTTTAAACACAGACAGAATACAGTCAAAAGCACAAACAAAGAGGGCGTCGTTAGCCACAACTTCATTATTAAATTCAAGTTTATAAACAATCCTTCCCAATCGAGGGGTTTTTTTCTTACCGATTCGAGCTTTTCAATTGTGAACTCTTCTTCTCAACGCATAGCGGCAACTGAAATAATCTTCTAAGTCGTAACGACAGCTGTTCATTATATAGAGGTACAATTCTTCAGGGTGAACAGTGTAGGCGAGCTCTGCCCTGTACCGTTCAAGTCTTTTATACCAAAGTTCATGATATTTCGAAGAGTCTAAACCTTTTAAATAAGCATCCAGCTCTAGACCATTCTCGCCTTGTTCATTCCTACATTCGATATACCCGTCGAGCAGAGCGGTGTATGCATATTCACGCCTGAACACGCGCAATGACTTCGTCACGAACACATCGTGCACGGCATTGAGAATGCTTCTCAAAGGAAGTTCCATCGTATTCAATGAGTGCATTTCCAGTCGGTTTAAGCTCTGAGATAACTATGAGCCACGGGTGGGCGAATCGGCTCGACGCGGGGAGTAAGTCACACCATAAACTGATGAATCGTGTACGGGTTTGATCTAACACGAATCACGTGTGGTTTTGTACCCATTATACCGGGCAATTTTTACGACACATGGGTTAATTTCAGTTTTAATGTCTTATCGGAATGCGCAATAGACGTTCATTTTCTCCATACATTATCAATCTGGTGCACTATTTGAGAGAAACATGTGTCCGTATTTATCCTTTTTGTTTAACAGTCGATACTCATCTCTAAACTCAATTAAAAACTCACACAGGCCTTTAGCCACAACCTCACTGCGAACCTCGTCATGATATATATGAATGTAGTGGTAAAAGTACTTTAGCTTGTTCATGATGACAAGGTTTACTGTACCTTCTCAGCCGCACGGTACGCGTACTCGGTATGATCCAGCATGACATAATACCGCCTGTCACACCACTCATCAAGAAGACTCATTACCCATACCCGTTGCTTCTGTACTGCACGCGTTGTTTCTTTCACCTCACGGTATATGTACGTTTTTATACAGTTTAGCCCTACAACGTAGTTCATTACAGCGTTTGTGGCGCGAAATCCGGCAATGCTTTCGCCAGAATATCCATAGAGTATTTGAACATCTTGTTCTTCAAGCTTCGCGCGATTCAATGTAGCCTTAAAAGTCTCATAGGAGGGTGGTCTAGGCTGTCTTTCAGTATTCACCACATCTTCCTACTTTACCGAATACCACTTCATAAACGTCGAACACGCAATATCAAAAGTAGCCATCACTATTTTTCGTCTACGTGAGAAAATACACGTCTGAGCTCCAGGGCTTACAGAGGTCAAATGAGCTCGCAAGGGTAGAGATATACCCAGGTAGTAGCAGGACTCGCGTGAACCTTTGATTGAGCTTACAGTGGGCGGAGCTTAGGACTTTTTCCTGTACATAAGCACGCACACACACACACACACACAAAGGAGAAAATGAAACCCTAATTGAAACATTTACAAATATACGTTATAAATAAACATATCGTTAACAATAAACATATATATATATATATATATATATATATAATAAATATATATATATATATATATATAAATATATATATAGCAATCAAGGATTATGGTATCGAAAGGGTACGGTATCATAGGTACCAGGCACCTGGTAATGTTTCCAATAGGTGTTACGGCATACCTTCTTACCCCTAAGTTCCCACGCCCCCCCCCAGTTTCTGCGCCCGAAAACTGTGGGTCCCCACAGTCAGTTGGGGTGGCTGGTCGCCCTCATCTTCCAAGCACACTAGATCCTTCAACGAGTCAAAGTTAACGACTCGTCGGTTCGCCTGGTTAAGCGTGATACCCTTAGCCTTCACGATATATTTCATATCCTCCCCCATATCCTCCCCCACCCTCACCCGTACACCATACGTGTTTGGCCCTGTTGATACAAAAGAGTCAGCATATGCACCATCACCATACTCATCCTTGATCTCGTCAGTCAACTCTCTAAGGAATTCCCCAATAGGCGACATGTATTCACCCTCCCTCTCTATGAATATTACGCTATCTGTGTCAGTGTACACTGTACAGCACCCTCTGGTCAAGAGAGTGCAGTAGTCCCAAAAGCTTGCTGCGTGGGTATGCAGTTGTGAAGCTGGCTACAGGTATGCTTGTAACACGTAAGGTATCTGTGGCCAGTTGGGTGATGTTGTACTTTATTATGTACATGTTACCAACATTCACGATCTCCATAACCTCTTTATCGTTGGCATTGGCATAATCCCACACCTCGTTATAACTTTGCGGAAGTGAACGTTCCCCTTACCTGTATTCTGTGCAAACTTGCCCAAAAGACTATTTAGGCACAACTTTGCACTAAAGCGCTTGCCAGGGTTCTTGACAATTTGGGCCCGGTCAAGTTGTATCCCTTCACGGTCACGGTAACGTTGAATATAAGCCGATTTTTCACCCTCGCGGGTAGCCTGATGCTTCTACTTTATCCTTCAAAAAAGTATTTATATAGGGCGTGAAAAGGTTGGGGAGTTTCTGAAATCTCTACACCTCAATCACCTCATATATCTTCAATATTCTGTAACCATGGCGGATGGCTAGGGACAGCTCAGGACTTGTATATACACCTCTGATCTTCCGCTGGTTGGTTGTATGATTACAAGACCCATTATTCTCCTCTGCGCACTTCACGCACAGGGGAAACATGAGTTTGTGATCTACAACGACGGGTAAGATCCCCATCCATAAATCACGAGAGGGGAGCACGTCTACGAAAGAAAGACCGAAATAGTACTTGGTCAAATTTGTTGAGAACACCTCGATGGTAGGCAGGTCAGGTCCCACCATTTTTTCAGGTGCACCTACGGGGTACGGATTGTTCTTCACCACGTAGGGATATAAAGAACAGAAGTCGTAGTAATGGAGTTTCACGCCCTCCGTAGGTGGAAAGTATAGCTTGAATGGGTTTGTACGCCCTCCGAACAAGCTATCACCGCATTTGAGAGGATCCAACACCATTGAACGATTGATCGTGTTTATTTCTTCACGGTACTGTCCATCTGTTTCCATCCGTGCATCATACTCATGCTCCCACAAGATCTTGTGAGTGAACTGGGTACCTATAAGCTGATCGCGGGTGCGGATCCATGCAAGACTGTCGGCAGGAGATCTACCGTGGATATCTCCTACGATTTCATACTCAGGACGTGGGCACCCATGCTACCAGCAACCGTTAAAGGAGTACACAGTCTTCTTACCAGTGGTACGGTCTTCGCTTAGATCATCAACCCAGAAAACACGACTATTAACCTTAATGGGTACTTCTCCCATGTTGCAGGCGTGTTTTATATATACACTTCGGTCTGCTGTTGTATGTGTATGAGCCAGTAAATAGCCTTGTGCCCACAACTGCGGGGTTGTTTCTGTGAATGACAGCTAAGGTGTATTTAGGCATGAAATTGTTCTTGAACACCATAAAGCACAATGAGGCGATTGTGGTTGCAACTTGCACTGGATCGCAGTTGAAACAGTCTATGTACATCCTTCTAAATGCCTGGAAACATACGCTAAGTACGCGCACATCATTCACGCAATAACGCTCACATTCATCAGCTATATTTTATGAATTAGCTTCATTAAAACTATTGTAGTAGCGGTCAAAATCTTCACGCTCATTATCACTCATATGGTGTAGTTAAAGTATTGTTTGGGGGAGGTAGTCCTACCTAATTTAAAGTGTCGCTAGTGAGGAAAGTGTAAAGGAAATACACTTTTGAAACTTCGGCAGCTACACCCATCAACTTGGGTAGCTTAACTACTTTACAAGATGTAAAGTATCTTTAAACTGAACATTACCTCTTATCTGCATTAGTATAAGCTTGTTTCCTCTTTTCAGGGGATCACCCGTGAATATATCTGATGACTCGTGCTCAAGCAGTTCCTTATAAGGAACTGTGTGTCAAATTTTGCCCCGTTATGGGTAAGAATATACACAGTAATTTTTTGTAACTTCTCTGCTAACTTGACAATATAGGACAAAGAGTTTCACAGGGCTGTCGTGTGCGATCGTTTTAAAAACGTTTGTAAATTTACCACATTTGTGACATTCATCACACTCAACCTCCATGCACTCATCGCAGAGAGTGTGGCTTACAAGTAATAGTTTGGTTTAGAAGTTGATGTGGGATAACCGCTTTCGTTTCAGGGTTTGTGTAAGTTTCTATATCGTAGTACACATTTATACAAGGCCTATTTTAAGGCTTATATCCGCCTTATATTTCTCAGCATATACATAGGACAGTGAATTTCATCACATTTATGCTTGAATTTTCCCCAATTATCCATCATATGAAACATACCCCATTCACAGATTCTCATTTTCCTGCAAGTGTCAATTGACTTGTGGAACTCAAAGCATTTATTATTGAAAAATGTACGTCTGCACACATTACATTCCCTCTTCTCATCTTCAACTACACGACTTTCACATTTGGAGCTTTTACATTGCTCACATACCATGTGGCATTCCTTATAATGTTTCACTATATCATCTGCAAACTCGAGACATCCCTTACACAAATCATGATGCCGCCCATATTTTCGATTTTTATCATAACTAGCGTAAAGGTCTCTTATATTGTGGATGGGGAGATACGTTGTTCCTGACATTCCTAAAATAAGTAGAGGTCTTGTACGATCTCTCACACAGCTTTTAAAAACATACACAGTCCTACGACGATCATCCATTCCAAATACAACTATGCGAACATTCGTTTCCTGCTCTACTTTTCTCAGCTCTTCAGGACACATATTACACTCAAACTCAAACTTACAAGCTGAAGCCATTTTACGAGCACGCTGCACAACCGTTGGCAGCCAAATTGGCTTCCAGATTTCAGATTTATAAATATATATCGGAGACCAGTCCACTAATCATGGCTTCTATTATCTTATTTACTGACTCACCAAGCCTAGCGATAAATCTAAATACAAAATTGCGAATGACACTGGCACAGTTAGGCATTTTATTGACTAAAACAGCATACTGACACTAGAAGGAGCACCATTTACAAATCTTAGAGTCCTTAATAAACTCCTAAAAATATTATTATATGCAACATATAATTTCCTCAAATTATACATCCTGTAATTCCACCACAAATGAGCTGTATAAATTGGAGTACAAAAAGTTTTGAACAAAATCAACTTAACATCTAATGTACACATATGAAATTTTCTAACTAAAGTATTTCCCTGAGCATATAATTGTCTAAATTGCCTTAGAATATCACAATCGCTGAAAGACTATCCGGTAGTATGTGGCCAAGATATTTAGTCTGGGTTACTTCTGACAGTACCCTACCATTCAATTGAAATTCAGGAAATTTTATATACTTGTAGGCCTTGGTCCTCATAATCATAACATGACTTTTATCAGGATTATATTTTATGTCGTTATCCTCCCCATACCTTTGACACACCTTCAAAAGTATGCTGAGCCCTTTTATAGATGGAGACATAAGAACTAGATCATCTGCATACATTAGATGATTAATAGTCACTGTACCAATATAGCAGCCTATTTTACAGGTGTTCAGCACAACAGATAGATTATCCGTATAAACATTGAATAAGTAATAAGTAGGGGGATAGTATCCCTCCCTGCCTGACACCCAGTTACATTTTCAATATTAGCAGGGAGAGACATTGCACTATTATTCTTTGTTTTTAATTCGTCCCAAAAGTTTCTTGGATTCTTACTGGCAAGCCTTTTAGCCAGAGCATCCCTGCTTAACTCACCCTCATGATTTTTTATATACCTTAATGCATACTTGAACCTGGCATTAGCCCTCTGTTTTTGTTGTAATACAGGGCCTGGCCTTGGCTTCCCTTGTTCACACCACATTAAAAACGCATCTCTGGATGTATTATAAAGTTCAGCCACATAATCGCTCCAGCCAGGTCTACATGTATCATTTTTTCTTCAAAGGTATTTAAGTCTAGGCTAGCATTATTGAGAGAGAAGACAATTTGTTGATACATGTCTTTAAATGGCAAATTATGTTTGAATTCTACAGTTTACATCCTGACAAGCTAGAGCATCATTAGGGATAGATAATTAGATATATTACTAGCATTACATCAGACTTATTACAATACTGTTGTTTGCCCTCATCATCAACTTTGGACCAGTCTAACTTCGCTTTACGTGTATAATTTACCTGTGATAGCATTGGAATACAATTAATGTCAAACTCAATTAATAGGGGCATGTGGTCAGAACTAACATAGGAGTACAAAACTGCCATATTCAGAACTGCCTGATTTGCATCAGGTGTACAAATACAATGATCCAACCATGAGGTGGTGTGCCAACTGTCACTAACATAAGTAAAGCTATCACCAGGAAGACTACACATGGATGAAAGGGTCAAGTTATTATCTTCACAGAAGGCTTTTAAGTGGATCCTAAACAAAGAATTATCATTAAGCACATTAGCATTAAAGTCATCAATAATAGCTACACATGTCGTATCCAACTCATCAGTAATACTGCTGACCTGCCCCAATTTAACGAGGTAATCATCTTCATTATCAACTGCCTGAAAAGGCATACAGATACACAGAATTACAATTTTTTTATTGTCTACACAAATTTCTATTCCAGTTAGTCAGTTCAAACCAAGTTTTAATTCATTAATATATTTCCCATACCCCAACCTCCATAGAATAGCTACCCCACCAGGTGGGTAGCCTGCAAGGAGACCATCTTGTTAGCCCTGGTGGCCTCCCCTATCCCATGAAAGTTATTGGACAGGCTATTCAGGTCCTTTAAGTCCTGTTTCCACAGCCAAGTTTCCTGCAGACAAAGAATATCAGCATCTTCTAACAGCTTATCAATTATGATCCACCTGTGTTTGCTGTTATTGCCTAAGCTTAGGCCTCTACAGTTATAAGGGATTACCTTGAATGTTGCAATTAGGAAGATGCAAGAGTTCTGCCAGCCATCTCTACATGTTGAATTCCACTTATACCAGGCAAAACAGTTACAGCACTAGACCCAGCTGGATTTTCCTCCACAGTGCGACGTATGTCTCCATAATTACCCTCTCCAGCACTTGCAAGAGGGGCTGCAGGTGTTTTTCTTCCCTTCTTCTTATAGAACCGCCGTACATATACTCGTTCCGGCCATACTGCTGGAGCCATAAATAGCCCTGGATCATAGCAGACTGCTGTAACTTGAAAGAAACTGTACGTAGTCCATCTGAAATCAATTTTCCTACATGTAACCTAAAGGTTCATTTTATCTTCCACAAATGCCTGCAGCTCCTCGGCCATGAAATCAGGTCGACATCTCGAGACGAAAATGTTTGCAGTCTTCGTTAGTACAGCCATCATACGATCTGTTTTGGCAGCCCCTATGATACCCCGCCGTTCTCTGCCAGCCTTTGCCACATGCTGACTCCCTCTAGCGGTGAATGAGTGGGACCAGACCACCTTGAGGCACCACAACCATTAGCTACTGCAATGGTTGCAGTTCTCGGAGGGGTCGCTCTCTTCCGGCCGCTCCTTACCACCAGTGTCCAAGATGCCTCCTCATCATGACCCCCGACTGCATTCCCAGCATCCCGATTCACAAAGGCCCCTTGGGGGGGGGTACCCTGTGTGAGATGGTATTGAGCTGGCATTGTAGCAGTGTCTGGATTCAGGGATCCAGGATGAGGCTGAGAGGCAGAGGACTCTGCACTCATGGATTCAGGATGAGGCTGAGCGAAAGAGGGCTCTGCACTCATGGATCCAAGAGTAGGCTGAGTTGCAGAGAGCTCTTCACTCATGTATCTGGGAGTAGGCTGCACCCTGCCCCTCACAGGTCTTTGACCATCTAGAAGAAGATGGAATTCCTCCTGCAGTGTTCCATCTCTGAGTAGATTGTGTCTAGGTGCTGGCGAAGGAGACTGAGAGAGCCCCTGTACCCTTGCCCCATCATACTCTGATGGGACCCTCACAGAGGTGGGGCTTGGCAATGTTGGTGAAAAAGACTGCACCCTCCATCTTTCTAGTACCTCCACTCGGGAAGCAGTGTCAGTACATACGTCTACCAAACTACTGCAGGTTGTAGTTTGATTATCCATCGCTCCTCTCAGGAGGACCAATCCCTCTTGCACCTTCCGGATAGATGCAAGTAGCGAACAAACATCTATATTTTCCACTGACACCGGGGGCAGATTAGCCAAATCTTGGGCTACAAACACAGGGGGTATCAGTACCTTTCTGCTGAAACATTCTAATAATGTCTTCAATATTTTGAGCACTTTTTTGGGCCCTGCCTTTTAATTAACCTACCCGTATCATTATTAGCACATAACTCAAACATCAATTTTTTTAAGCGATCAATTTTTTCATCATCATAAAAATCAACACAGCTTGGTAATGGTTATCGGATCCAGATAGTCAATCTTGTTGGCAATAAAGCATAGTAGCTCGTCCACCACCGCACCATCAATGCAATTATCAGTAATTCCTGCCATTTCAAGTTGGCGATCCTGGCGGCCGCCACTTGCCGTATCTTCTCACTACATTCCTTGCCTTCACTTTCTTAAACGTGTTAACAACTTAGTACATAATGGAAACATTATTACCTGCGTTAAAAGATTCATTTACGGTATTTTAAGATTTATGTACTGTTTATGAAGCTAATCGTAAAAGTTAATTAATACTTTTCAACACTTCTAAAACGCGTAAGTTTGTAAATATATTTAAAGTAATAAAACTATTAATTTATTTGCTAGGTCTTTCGTTTCAGATTTCAAAGCGTTTACCCAGCCTTTGGAAAATATTTTGAGCAATTTATGCAGATAAAATTCACTCGGTCATTCGTTCGTTCGTTTGTTCATAAGATTAAAAGTCTCGCTCGTTCGTTTGTTTGTATGCCCACTATTTCAAGGTCACTGCTTGCCACTCTTAGGACTATGAAAGTAGTGCCAAATGCCGCTAGAAATTTTTTAAGATATATTATATGTAGTATTATTAGTTAAGTATTGTGGATCATCTGATGATATCGTAACTACGTAATCTTGGTAAATTTACAAATTTCGTTGGATAAGTAACACAACGGTTCACTGGCTGTAAACACTGTTAATTCTGATACGAAGAAGGAGCACGAAACTGACACGTCACCGGCGTTCAATTGAAAAACTAATTGAAAAACTAATGAAAAACTAATTAACCTAACCTCTTTTAACCTAACCCAACGTTTGTGCCATTGTACGGAGGAGGGCATGATAAATGTTTCTGTTGTAATCTAGTGCTCGAAGGCTGGTTTCTGTTAAATCACCAAATAGTTACGTAGGCACTTGCTAATCTAGTTTAGCCTCGGCAAATCTTAACCTCAGCAAACCTTAACTAATCTGACCTAGCGTAAGCTAACCTAATCAGGACTACAATTATTTTCCCGGCAATAAAAGTGTTTCTAAATTTGTAAAAATATTTTTTAATGTTCCGAGGTACGAAAAGCGTTACCTTACAAAAAATCACCCGACTACATCCACATCCGTGAATTATTGCAAACTCAACCTCACTTATGCCCAGTTACCTACATTCCCTCTCTCTCTCTCTCTCTCTCTCTCTCTCTCTCTATTAATAAACATTTACTCTAATAACAGCGTTGATTAATGACTGTAAATGATTGATTAAGAGCTCATTAACATAAGTCTACTGATATTCAGAAATTTCTCGTATCTGGATGCCTTAAAACCGTATTATGATATTTTCTAATGTAGGATAATGACGTCCCATTTGGTAAAAGAATTGAGTTACATTAACTGTCCTCATTATCGTGACATTGTGACTGAATTATGACGTTCATTATATTGAAAATATTTACATGTGTTTCAAATAATGATGTGATCTCGATAAAAATATGCAAATCGAAGCGCTATGTTTCAGCCATATAGATATATATATATATGAGAAAATTATTTCGCGAAAGTAACACGTGAATAATATTTGTGATGAAAATAACCACGAAGGAAACAGGAAACACAGAATGGTGCTCAAGCGCTTTCGTCTATTGACATCCTCAGGAACACTGAAATAAATAACAAGTTCGAGACTATATATAGATCACCAAAAAAAAAATAAAATAGAAAAATGAAAATTGTAGGAGGAGCATACAAATTTATAAGGAAAAGCTACCAGAGTTTTAACACTTTGCTCTTCTTGTCTAAATCCGTTCTGAATGAATTCAAAACAACAGAATCAAGCGAAAAAAGGCCCTAGCTAATGCTAAAATTATTTGTAAGTTGAATAACGGCAGAGTTGCATGAGTGAAACAAAAGTGAAGCATTATTCCAATTAATACAGTGGGATAACTCTGACAAATGTATGAAAAGGCCACTGGATGACTGTCCCGTTCTAACGGGATATTGATGCTGTTTTACACGTGTGTGCAAATCCTTTCCCGTCTGTCCAATGTCAAAATAATCACATTGTTTACAACCAGTGGCGTACATAAAGGGGAGGCATAGGAGGCATAGGCGCCCCAATGTAAAAATTATTACTACTCTCATTAAAGATATTTGGGAAAGAAATTTTAAAAAATCGATAACTTTGCAACATTCACCACAAAAAAATCTTGTTTGGATGATTTATACAAAATTTACCGACAATAATTACCATTCAATTTTATATAAGCCAGCCAATTTTTATAACCGAATGATTAAATTTGGTTGTTTAATATTTACTTGATATTTGAGTTCCATAAATCTAAGTGCACATTAAAATAATTTTTCTCTTATTTTTTTTCAGATATAATAAATTACTGTAGATATCCATCAAATGCCATTCTCTGATGAAGCTAAAATAATTATTAAGTATTATAGGCTGAATAGGGGATATGAAAGTTAATGGCGAATATTATTGAAATGTTCTTTTAGCAAGCATGATTCCAGAGATGCCTGCTCTGGCAAATGGAGGTCATTTTGTTTTCCAACAGGATGGAGGAAGGGTACATACGGCAAAAGACACTGTTGCTTATTTAAATGAACATGTTCCCGAATTTATTGAACCGGAGAATTGGCCTCCGAACAGTCCTGATTTGAATCCTGTTATGGGATCTTGGAAAAATTGTCAGAACGAGTTTATCGCCGTAAGAAAATCAGAAATGTTAACCATCTGAGAGATGTTTTGATTGAATGGCCGAATTCCCACAAGACCAGATTGATTCAGCAGTAGATCAATTTAGACTAAGACTTCGAAAAGTATAGAAATTGGGGGCAAACATATTGAACAGTATTTTTAGTTTGGCATTTTAATAACAATTTTATATAAAAGGAATTTTTGGTTGTGCAGTTAAGAAATTTTGAGTATTTATGGTATCTTTACATTCTATTTTTGTTTACGTGCTAAAATGAGTCTATTCAGCTACTGTGCTAAAAATTTAAAGAAATAATGTTAGATAAAGTTATTTTATTTTGTTAAAGTTTTATCAAAAGTTAAAAGAAATCAATGAATTTAAAAGGAAAAGTACGGACGCATGTTTTTTTTTGGTGGACCCTGTATATATATATATATATATATATATATATTATATATTATATATATATAGTATATATATTGTGTGCATGTGTGCCGCCCCTTTAAAAAATGTTGTGTACGCCCCTGATTACAACCAATTATATATATAATGCCTGAATTATTGGTAGGGCTATTTTTTACTATGATATTTTTCACAATATTGTCATCTGAAAATAGTACATTAATATTCAAAAGTTTAAGTACATTAGCAATGCCTAAAAAGCCTGGGAAAAATGGAAGTACTAAAGTATTCTTCGACAAAGTGCGAAGGTTATTATTCACACGATAGAATGTTCGGTTTGCCTGTTTAAGACAAGATTCCAAAAAAGCAGATGAGTAACATAAATCACTTCCAATACTGTTGATTTTTTCTAATTCGGCATTCATGTACTCCGGACTGGCGATCCTAAGAGCGCGGACAAACACTGAAGAAAATATGGCATTCTTGATTGGGGTGTCACGTCCGGAGTAAAAGTGTACGTACGACAATTTTTTTTTTCTGATAAATACTAAACTTAAAACCTGGCCTTTCTTAGGCAAAAGAGGCAAAACCTAGGCAAACCTAGGCAAAAGAGAAGAATATTCCGCAAAAGAGAAGACTATTCCGCAAAAGAAAGAGAGTGGAGGCGAAATTAGGCAACTGCCGAGATAATGCCAAGAAAGTAATATAAGAAAAACTGGAGGGTATCAATAGGGAAATACAAGCCCTGATTAAGGACCAGACAGAGAGGGAAGAGGAGAAGGCGGTAGAAGCAATAAAGGAAAATCCAAAATACCTCTACTGTATAGCTATACGAAAAGGAAAAGAAAAAGGTGCGCCGCTATTAGGACTTTAAGGAAGAGAAATAATGAACTAAACGACGATTCAAAAGAAATATCTGAAACATTGAGAGCCCAGTATGAATCAATTTTCAGCACCCCAAAAACTGACAAAGCGATACCTGACATAGGTGCATTCTTTGAAGAGAAATTGCAAGGAGCGTGTATAAAAGACTTTGATTTTACCCCAGAAGATGTAGCGAGAGCTATCGGACAAATAAAATCACATTCAGCTGCAGGTCCGGACAACTGGAACGCATTATTGATTAAAAACTGTAAAAATGAAATAGCTACACCTTTATACTGGATATGAAGAAGATCCCTAGATATTGGAGAAATACAGAGTATCTTCAAACGAGCAAACATTGTTCCTATATAACGGGTGTGCCATAAAAAAAAGGGTACACTTTAAAAAGGCTAAAAATCAACATTTGTCATTTAATTTTAATAAAACTTCTACACAATAAAACATGTATTTATCTATATGCAAACAACTTTTCAGACTAAAATACCAAACAATTCAAATTCTATCAACATTTAACGAAAGAGTTTGACTTTTATATTTAACATACAAAAATTGTTAAACCTTTTTAATACTTTTTATAAAAATAATTTTTTAAGTAAAATTTTCATGAAATTATTAAAAATAATTGTTCGAAATGCTTTCCTTCCATTTTAATAACTTTTTCAATTCATTTGACATTGTTGTTTTGAATTCGTTCAGAACGGATTTAGAAAAGAGGGAAAAAGTGCTAAAACTCTGGTAGCTTTTACTTATAAATTTATATGCTCCTACAATTTTTATTTTTCTATTTTTTTGTGGTGACCTATATAATTATAGTCTCAAACTTGTTATTTACACGGTAATTAAACGAAGGCGCTTGAGCACCATTCTGTGTTTCCTTTTTCCATATTGGTTATTTTCACCATATATATATATATATATATATATATATATACAGGGTGGGCGGAAAGTAGCTCCCTATTTTGGATTGGTAAAAAAATACGTATATTATCCATTTATTTCAGAAGAAATAATATGAAAAGGTAGGCATATATGGTAGGTTTTCTCTAAAATTCAATGTGGGCTCCAACTCTTTCCACCAGCTTCTGGAGCCGCCCAGGAATGGCGTCCACTGACTTTAGCAGGAACTCCGGCGGGATGGAGGACTGACTTCCCGAATTCGGTCCGCCATTTCTTCCAATGTCCTCGTTTGGTGCGGTAGACTTCTTCCTTTCCCACCCCCAAAGAAAGAAGTCGCACGGTTACCGCTGAAAAACGGCAGAATCGGTTCAGTGTAACGGTGTGGTGTGGTATGACCTCAGATCAGTTGTGGGCCCGTTCCTTCTGCGCAACACCATGAATGCTGAGCGGTACCTTGCTATGTTGCGAACGAGGTCTGGCCGGTTGTCAGCACATGGGAGAACATCGACGATCTGATATTTATGCAAGATGGCGCCCCTCCGCACTTAGCTCTTGTTGTCCGTGAGTGGCTGGATGCCCACTTCCCTGGGCGTTGGATGGGTCGACGTGGTCCACATCAATGGCCCCAGGAGCCCCGACTTGACACCGTGCGACTTCTTTCTTTGGGGGTGGGTAAAGGAAGAAGTCTACCGCCCAAACCGAGGACATTGGAAGAACTGGAGGACCGAATTCGGGAAGTCATGTCTCTCCTCCCGCCGGAGTTCCTGCTAAAGTCAGTGGACGCCATTCCTGGGCGGCTTCAGAATCTGGTGGAAAGAGTTTGGAGCCCACATTGAATTTTAGAGGAAAACCTACTATGTATACTACCTTTTCATATTATTTCTTCTGAAATAAATGGATAATATACGTATTTTTTTACCAATCCAAAATAGGGAGCTACTTTCCGCCCACCCTGTATATAATATTTATATATAGATTATCTATATACACTATATATATACTGTATATATATCATATATATATCTATATATATATATATATATATATATATATATATATCTTATATATATATCTATATATTATATTATATCTATATATATATTATATATACATATTATAATATATATATATATATATATCTATATAGCATATATATCCTATACATATATAGTAAAAATGAACCATAAATAATTCCCATATTCCTATATTATCTTATCCATTTTAAAAATTCATGTGTTATATGGTTCATTTATTTATATAATCCTGTATATTCTTTATATTTAACTTTATATAATGCCTATACTCATATGTATGTACGTGTGTGTATTCATTTTTACATAAGGACCAAAATCGCCCAACGCGAGTTTGGATAAAATTTTTGATTTGCTTTCTACTTTACTTTGCTAAATATTGGTGACCTGTTGTTTTTAAAATCTCATAATGTTTTTTTAGATTTCGCTTAATAAGGATCCTGCTTAAGCTTGCAATGTTCACATTTTGTATACACTCTCTTTCGTTATAACAATGTGATCATGTCTTGCCTAAGCATTAAAATTGTACATCTTAAACCTTAAAATTTCACTCATATGCATATTTTAGTGTAAAGATGCATAGTCCGATTTCCACTTTTAGTTACTTGGCAGATCATGATAACATCAGGTCTGAAAAGTCGCGGTTTAAGATAAAAATATGGTTTCGTCTTCAAATATTTTGTTTTACTCGTCCCAGCCTTACCACAGCTAAAAAATTTACTTATTTTCAAATATTGTGCAAAAATAATACAGCCTTTTTAGCATTTAATAATAATAATGTTAGCAGTTTTTGGGTATATAAACCCACTAAAATTATTCCATTGTCATTCAGAAGCTAATTCAAGGCTGAGCACTATACCTGTATATTTTAGCAGTAAATTTACAGTTGGAGAAACTTTTTATTGTCCCCTTCGAGCCTTGCTCTCTTCAGAAGAACTTAGTCGTTAAAACTTTCCGGATACCTATAAGAAGAATCCGGAACCTTCAGCATTTTTAGTAAGTCTATCAGAGTCCTCCGAGCCACTATAGAAGAACTCGGAGAGTAATATAGAACAAAACTACCGTACTTCAAGTCACACATCCGTTGCTGCCACCTAACTAGAACCCCCGTCGACTTCGAACCACCCCAGGGCCATAGACGGAGTGGTTAACATATATATATATATCATATACATATACATATTATATCATATACATATATATATATATATATATATATATATATATAAATATAAATATATATATTATATATATATATATATATATATATATATCTATCTATATATATCATATATATACTGTATTATATCATATACATTATATATATATATATCATTATTTATATATATATATATATATATATATATATATATATCACATATATATATTATATATATATATATCACATATATATATATATATATATATATATATATATATATCTATATATATATATATATATATTTAGGGTGTCTCATTATACATAGAAATTTTTTTTTTTCGATTTTCTCTTGCTCGCGAATGCTGCCCCGATTTCAATAGCATAGAGGTTCTAAAAATCGAAAAATGATGGGAATCGAACAGTATTTAGAGGTCACTCAAGTTTAACACTTTCTTGTAGCTATTTAGGAAAAAAAAGAAATTTCTATCATTCTCTTATTCTCTTTATTTCTGAACAAAATGAAATAAACGAAATGCACCTTTCATTAATTGAAATAAGCGCGTATAAATGGATTGTTTTCATCATCAATCTGTCCTACACTACTTGATTTTACTCTTCAAGCTCTCCTTCGTCT
>JAJOZX010001796.1:327500-335000 GCA_023014485.1 Bathynomus jamesi | reverse complement strand
AGTCCTGTCACAAGCAGTAGCCACTGAAGGTAGATTTGTAGTTTTCCTTTTCTTGAATAATTGTTCTTCAAGTTGTTCGAGCTTTCTCTTCGAGCTAACTGGCTCTGGAAATGTATCGTCTGATATTTCGCCAGATTCACTTTCACTATTTGATGTCGATGATGATAATTCAACATTTGTATCCTGCAATTTCTCCTGTGAAGATTCTTTGGTGAGCCTCACAGCTTCTTTTTGCTTTCTTAGCAACGTAGATGCTTTTTTCTTTGAGAGTGTAATATCTACTCTATCAATAAACAGTTTTCTTTCACTCCTTTGATCTAAGAGGAACGTCACTTCTTCCTTTGGAACCGTTTTTTCTTTGGGACAAGAACATTGTGTTAGTACTTTGCACTTGCACGCTGCAATGTCAAAAAGTTTCGTGTGTGCTTCTTTTTTTGAACATATCAATCTTTGCTTTGTAAGCTTCAGAATTTTTTCTGCTTTGGTATGGCTTCATAATGACACGATACTTTTCGTGGTAGCTTCTGAACATTATTTCAATTCGCCTGTCTGACAGAATTGGGACGGAAGCACTTTCCCAAATTGTTTTCAATTTATCAACAACTTGTTCTAATATTTGAGATATTGAAGGATCTTTATTAGTATTCTGTTTCAAATCGTTTCTTACAAACAAGTAATATTTAAAAACTCCTTCGTATGTAGGAAGATTCCTGTGCCACAAATCTTCCCCCATACCAAACATGGGGCACTCAGTTGAGGCCCTGGTTGATTTTGCACAAACTCGAGACATTTTGAAAGTATACAAATCTGAAAAAGAAAGAGCTAATATCAATTATACGTTAATTTCAGTTAATAGTACATGGCAAACTAAGGGCAACACAATACAGAAATGCAAAATATATAAGAAATATAGTTTAGACTATCTGAGTAACGCCAACAACAGAACACCCACCTGCTACGAGAGCGACAGCTACACTGAACCGAGGTACTCACGTGACAGCTGAGTGAGCTGACTATAGAAAACTGTTTTTAGAGAATAGAAACTTTTTTTAAAGGTTGACTGAGCTATTTTTATACAAGTGTGAATAAATTCTTGTCTATTGTGCATCGTGGACTCTTCTGTAATTATTGGTTAAAATCTGCTTTTTTCAATTTTTTTCAATATTGAAGGTCATTGTGGCACCTGAAGATATTAATGTTATGATTTTAAATTTATACCAGCTTATTTCCTCACTACTCCACACATTTTCCACACTAGCCAATTTGAAAATTCGAAAAATGAGTTTTTCACTCCGCCCTATTGATCATTTAACTGAAGGTGGAAGTTATCCAGGTCACGATTCATGGGCCAGATACACAAAATATCATCGACGTACCGCAACCAAGGGATGCCAACCCCAGGATTCTCGGAATGTAAGTAATTTCGAAAAACTCCATATAAATGTTAGAGAGGAGGGGCGACAAGGGGTTGCACATGGCCATCCCAAAAACTTGTTGATAATACTCGTTATTGAAAGTGAATTTACAGTCTTTGATGCAAAACTTAATAAGTTCCAAAACAATGTGTGAAGGTAGTGGCAGGTCATACTTATGTAATTCTTGGGAGAGAAAGTCAAGCATATCGTCAATCGGGACTTTTGTAAACAATGAACAAACATCAAAACTGATCAATCTGTCGTTAGTTTCAGTACGTGCATTATTCAATTTTTCAGTAAGATCCATGGAATTTTTTACATGTGAATCAGAGATAGTTCCGAGAATGGGGGACAAGACTTTGACAAGCCATTTGGGGAGTTTATAAGTAATAGAGCCCACCAAGCTAATAATAGGGCGCATAGGGTTGCCAGGTTTGTGGGTTTTAATGAGACCGTAAAGGTAGGGCAGAGAAGGTGAAGTGGACATGAAAAGCGGAATTAAGTCCTTATGATCTTTGAGAATGCGTTTCAAGCCACTATTAAATGATTTGATGACGTCATCCTGCGGGTTCTTCTAAGTTTGCAGTATGTGGCGGGGTCCTGGAGAAGCTCGTTCATCTTTCTGATGTAGTCCACTTTGTCCATAATAACTATGGTGTTAGCATTGTCTGCTTTAGTAATATGGAGCTCCCCACCTTCTTTTAATTGTGAGGTAGCTTAATTATATATTCATTTAGCATAAAATTGTGTTACAAGAACCTGTTTCTGCGTTTCAAGAACAATTTTGCGGGTTTTCGGAGGTGACGGCACAATAAGCACGCGGTAGACCTACGTTGTAATTTATTAATTTCCAAACGCTTGTTTTGTGTTTTTTGTTTTTTAACTAATTAAAAGCATGGCACCCCCGTCAAGTACTTGCAGTCGCTGTGAAGGGAAATTTGTCGCTTACGCGTTTACAATGGCTAATAATAATGAACAGTTAGTCGGTACTAATAACGTTTTAAATTCTAGATCGGAAGAACTGCTGGCTAGGTACAGGGACTTACTAGAGCGATTAAAGGAAAAAACTAATAAGATTGTTTTAACAGGTATACGTCCTCGAATTATCCATCGTAACGATTTCTATAGCAAGGCGACCTATATTAACAATAACCTAAAGTCTCTTTGCCAACAGGAAGGAGTGCATTTTGAGAATTTTTGGAACAGTTTCTGCGGCAAGAGGGACTTGTTCCTCGGAGATGGACTTCATCTAAATGACGTAGGAGCTGCGCGTTTAGGAAGACTATTTCATAATACTGTGTTTTCTTTTCAGGCTGCCGTAACTCGAACGGTCCCAGCGTAAATTCCATAAATTTCCACTGCGCTCGCGAAGTTGTCGCAATTACAAACAATTTGAAGGTTCTATCCTTAACTGCTCGTAGCCTACGAAATAAAATAAACGAATTTTTTTCTTTATTTGCTTGTAAAGACTATGATATAATTGCGATAAATGAATAGTGGCTTAGCACTGAAACTCGTGACTTTGTAGGGGAGTATCAAATTAAAGGTTATAGACTTTTTGTTAAAAACAGAATAGGTAGGCGAGGAGGCGGTGTTATGTTGTATATCAAAGATAATATAGCGAACGTTATAGAAGTAAAGCACACAATTCCAGAACCGATAGATTCGACTATAGCAGAACTTAAATTGAACGATTTCAAACTTGTTGCGGTTATATATAGGCCCCCTAATCAAACAGCTGATACGGACGAAGCGTTATATCGTGAACTAAAGAGAATAATCGGTAGTGAGCAGGCTTTAGTTATGGGTGACTTTAATTGCGCCAACGTGAATTACGATACAATGCAGGGAGACGCGGAAGGTAATCGTTTAGTTAATTTTCTCGAGGATAGCTTTCTTATTCAAAAGGTTGGGGAACCTACGAGGTTGGACAGTATTTTAGATTTAGTAATAACTACGGATGATAGGCTAATTACTGATCTTCAAGTAATAGAACCGTTAAGCAATAGCGATCACAATATGGTAGAGTTTGTCCTCTCAGTAAGTCACTCGAAACCAACTAACTCGACTAAAATTCCTAACTTCCAGCACGCAGACTTTAGTAAATTTCGAAATAAATTGTCACACGTCAATTGGGAAAACGTGATGGGGAACTCCAACGCAAAACTAATGTGGGAATCGTTCGAAACAGTATTTAGGACTATAAATGAGGAATGTGTACCGTACAAAATTAAGCGTGCGAAAGTAAACAACAAGCCCTTGTGGTTTACTTCTAGAGTAGGAGACATTATAAAGAGTAGAGATAGGGCTTATAGGCTACATAAGTGCGATAAAGACAATTTGTGTTACGAAACAACTACATATCTCTAAGGCGTGAAGCGAAAAGTGTAATAAAAAAGTCCAAGCGCGAATTTGAAATCTCCATAGCTCGTGACGGTAAAGAAAACCCCAAGCGATTCTTTCAATACGTCAATAATAGAAATCCAGTAAAAAGTGTCTTGGGTTGAAAAATGTAAACGGAGATCTAGTTTCTGAAAACAAGGAAATGGCTACCTTGCTAAACGAATTTTTTACGTCAGTTTTTACTATAGAAGATGTAACGAATATCCCTACGGTCATAGACATAATACCTTTTGATAATGGTAATATTTTGGATAATATTGTCGTTAGTGAAGGGGAGGTAATGCGCTATATTGATAAAATGAAAACGCGTAAATCACCGGGTCCGGATTCCATATATCCCATACAACTAAAAGAATTAAAAGATAGCATTGTTGTGCCGCTAACAAAGATTTTTAATGCGTCTATTTCTGAGGGGTGCGTACCAGATAATTTCAAGTTAGCAAACGTAACACCTATCTTTAAGAAAGGCGATAAAGGTGCGGCGGGAAATTATAGGCCAATCAGTTTAACGTCTGTTGTAGGTAAGCTACTGGAATCAATAATTAGGGATCGTATAGTCGAACACTTAGAATTCCATAAGCTAGTTAGAAATACGCAGCACGGATTTAGGCGAAACAAATCTTGCTTAACTAATCTTTTAGAATTTTTCCAAAGCGTGGTTGACGTTTACGATAGACATCGGGCGGTTGATGTAGTGTATTTAGATTTTGAAAAAGCGTTTGACACCGTGCCGCACAAAAAGCTCACTGAAAAAACTAAGGCTCATGGAATTAGGGGTGTAGTAATAAATTGGCTAGAAGAGTGGTTGCGAGTTAGGAAACAGAGTGGTCGTTTGGAGCGGAGTCGTGTTGGGCTAATGTAGCGAGCGGCGTTCCTCAGGGTTCTGTATTGGGCCCCTTGCTTTTTCTTATATATATTAACGATTTAGATGTCGGCCTAGTCAGTACAGTTTCAAAGTTGAGGATGACATGAAGCTGGTGTAGGGCGATTAATGACGAAGATAGAGGTAAAATTCAGGAAGATCTGAATAAAATCGTTGACTGGTCAGTCACATGGCAAATGAGATTTAACGTGGATAAGTGCAAAATTTTGCATATAGGTTCGCGTAACGGTAATTTTGCGTATAGTATGTCAGGGAAAGATTTAACAAGCGTAGAGCAGGAAAAAGATTTAGGAGTTATAGTCAATAGTGATTTAAAAGTAGCGAAACAAAGTACAGCAGCGGTCAATAAGGAGAACAAAGTGTTAGGTTTTATAGCTCGAAATTTTAAGTACAAATCGCGCGATATTATAGTTCCACTTTATAAATCATTAGTTAGACCCCATTTGGAGTACGCGGTCCAATTTTGGAATCCGCATATGCGCAAAGATATAGACAAAATCGAAAGAGTTCAAAGACGAGCAACTAAGATGATTCCGTCGCTAAGGTCAAAGTCGTACGAAGATAGGCTTAGGGGAGTTAAAATTGACAACACTCGAGACTAGGAGGTTAAGGGGTGATCTAATCCAGGTTTTCAAAATTATGAATGGGTTCGATAACGTAGATAGAGATAGCTTTTTCGAAATATCTCAATATAATAGGACTAGAAATAACGGGTGTAAGTTGACAAGTAGAAGTTTCGAGACAGCAGTTGCCAAAAACTTTTTTACGCAGAGAATAGTAAATAGCTGGAATAGTTTGCCGGTAGAAGTAATTACTAGCACGTCTATAAACATGTTTAAGAATCGATTAGACGCATATGTTGATAGATTGGGTATAGTTTAAGATAGTAAAATTAAGGCTTTGTGGGGATAGATCCCACAGCTCAACACAAGTGTTGTGGGATATAGGGAGGCAGCGTCTTGGGTTAGGGGATACTCTCTGTCCTTACACACCCCATTTAAAGAGATTCCTCTGCTGAGCTATGCCCCCCATAGTAATGTGAGGTATTGAAAAACTCATGATCTTCACTTGCTCCACAAACACCTTTAAATGGGAGACCCAAGATGGGTGCACACACATTTCTACATTACTGTACAGTCTTTACAGCCACACCTACACTTTTCCTCCTAAGTGTATATATTGTAATGTATATGGCTGTAAATTTGACTTGGTCCACAATCGATATGGACCGTGACTTATGTTTCGTGATAAGGTACTAGTATTGATGGATACCGAAATGAAATTGACTGGATTCTTTGGATCTGATATATTTGCATGTCGGTTATAAATAGATATAGAGTGTAACATATTTGTGTGTAGTAGTCTATATGACTTGATCCTCTGGATCCAGAGATTCTATCTTTAGTTTTTAATCGATAATTAATTAGTTTTGCTAAATTGGTCGTTGCCAATGTACAAATTGTACAGGAAGTTTTTACACAAATTTCTTATTTTCTTGTGAATCGGAACCCATGTAAAATTGTAGGTCCCATCCGCCACCACGGAGGACATACACAATTACGAACACAGTTAGGTAGACCAGCCATGAGTGGATCCTAGGTCTTTGTTGGTCTGAAACATTATAACATTATAACATTATATATATATTAATATATATATATATATATATATATTTCATATATATCATATATATATATATCATATATATATATAATCATATATATATATATATATATATATATATATATATATATATATATATATATATCAGAGGAGATGGTGATATCCCAAATGTGGAAGTTCAACGGACGTTGACCATTCGTAAACAAATGCTCTCGGTATACTGGGACTGCATGGGTGTTCTCCTTTTGGAGGTATTGCCACATGGACAAACAATAAATGCTGATATTTACTGTCAGCATTTAGATCGCTTGAAGGTAGCAATTCAGCAAAAACGTCGGCGACTAGTTAATGGGGGATACCACCATCTTCACTACCTCCATGATAACGCGAAGCCTCATACAGCTGCTAAAACTGTTCAGAAACTGCGCGATCTCGGTTTTAAGTATTGCCACATCCCCCATATTCACCAGACCTCGCACCATCTGATTTTTACCTTTTCTCCCCACTTAAATCTTCAATTCGTGGTAGGAAGTTCTCATCTGCGGAAGAAATTCACGCTGTTCTAGATGCCTGGATTACCGCTAAACCACGGACATTCTTTGCACATGGCATCAGGAAATTGCCAGGAAGATGGCAAAAATGTATTGCAAATAAAGGAGATTACTTTGAACATCTTTCTACCACTGAAAATTAATTATGTTTGGTTTTATTGAATAAATTTTATTTATCGGACAAAACTTTGTATACAATCCTATATATATACATATATATATATATATATCATATATATATATGTTATATATATATCTATATATATATATATATATATATATAGGGTGTCCGAGAATTATCTGTACAATTTTTGGCTGTTATTAAAAGTCAACCATGAAGTGTAGAAATTCCAGTGTTGTCCCATTTTACAGAGAAACTCATTAAGTTTTTTCTGATAACAAGTTTTGACAAGTTTTTCTTTTTTGTACGAGGGCGACAGACATTAATGATTTAAAAGCAAGAATCACAGCTGCTATTGAGCGAATTGATGTGGATATGCTGCAGCGTACATGGCAACATTTGGATTATCGATTGGATGTTTTGCGAATCACTGATGGTGCACATATCGAATGTTTGTAACAACGATACTTTAATAAAAGAAACTTTTGTAAATACAGATTCTAA
>JAJOZX010001796.1:320000-325000 GCA_023014485.1 Bathynomus jamesi | reverse complement strand
AGGACACGTCTCAAGGATTTCCCCATAGAAAATTTTGTTAAGTACATTTTTTTTTTTTTAAGTAATTTATAAACACTTGAAAAGTCAGTATTATTAACAGTTAATAATGAGTATCAAGTTAGAATTTACAAGAAACACAGTGAACATTTCAGACACCAGTGATAAATTTTTTTAGTGAAACAGTAATTGTAACAGAGTTAATTGTAACACAGAGAGTTAATTGTAACACAGAGTTAATTGTAACACAGAGAGTTAATTGTCACAGAGAGTTAATTGTCACAGAGAATTAATTGTCACAGAGAGTTAATTGTCACAGAGAGTTAATTGTCACAGAGTTAATTGTAACAGAGTTAATTTCAAAGAGAGTTAATTTCAAAGAGAGTTAATTTCAAAGAGAGTTAATTTCAAAGAGAGTTAATTTCAGAGTTATTTTCACTATTATATTCAGTATAGAATAATTTTATTTTATGTACCTTCCCGTACATTAGAGTGAAATGTTGTTTACATTTTATATTTTTGTTTGCAAATTTTTTTCAAATTATTGAATTGAATTGCCTTGCAAATTAAGAAAGAGAGAGAGTTTACAGAGAGTTTACAGAGAGTTTACAGAGAGTTTATAGATTTAGAGAGATACTTGAGGTCATTTTTTGAAGTCATTTTTTTGAAGTCATTTTTGAAGTAATTTTTTGAAGTCAGTTTTTGAAGTCAGAAGGTTGCACCAAGAGGGTCAACCAAAACAGAGGTTAATCGTCTCCACTTGAATAGAGATCAAGTGCAGTCATTTTCCATTTTCAGTTAATTTCAAGTTAGACAGTTTAAGTTATAGAGATACTTGATTGCATTTCAAGTAAGTCGGTTGCACCAAGAGGGTCAACCAAAACAGAGGTTAATCGTCTCCACTTGAATAGAGATCAAGTGCAGTCATTTTCCATTTTCAGTTAATTTCAAATCAGTTTTCAGTTTCGGTTGGTTGCATCCAAGAGGGACAACCAAACCCCAGAGATTTATAAGGATACTCGAAGTAGTTTCGAGTCAGTTTTAGTTGCAAATCAGTTTTCAGTTTCAGAAGGTTGCATCCAAGAGGGACAACCGCCCCAGAGATTTCAGAAGTATTCGAAGTCAGTTATATTCGAAGTCAGTTATATTCGAAGTCAGTTATATTCGAAGTCAGTTATATTCGAAGTCAGTTATATTCGAAGTCAGTTATATTCGAAGTCAGTTATATTCGAAGTCAGTTTTATTCGAAGTCAGTTTTAAGTCCCAAGTCATTTCAATGCAGTCAATTGAATTCAACTTTTTCTTTGTAGTTTAAGAGAATTAAATTTAAGAAAATGTAATTTAAGAATTTAATTCAACTTTTTTTTTGTGTTGTAAAAGAGAATTTAATTCAACCTGAATTGACCCGGTTGCGTCTTTAGTTAACCTTTCTTTGTTTTGTTGTAAGAAGGAAATGGACCGATTTGTCTTTTCTTTTTCATGCATTGTTGCGTATATAAATATATAGTTATGTAATTCATTATTTGTAACAAAACCGTTTTTACAAAGGTTGTAACGATTTTGGTAATTATTGTAATGCATATGAGGAACATGCCGTCCCTCCGTTTGTTGAACTCTTTTAATTTTTGTTCTAAGTAGTGTGACAAGCAATCTTTTTTTTTAAAAAAGAGCAAAGTGCTCACGAAAGACGTATTGCCAGTTTCAAACTTATACCCGCTGCTTAGTCACTCAATTCCCCCGTATGAGCGCACATACCCTAAATTTCAGTTGTTTGTTCTTTTTTGTCATTTAATTTTAATAAAACTTCTACACAATAAAACATATGTATTTATCATATGCAAACAAGTTTTCAGACTAAAAATTCAAATAATTCAAATTCTATCAACATTCAACGAAAGAGTATAATTTTTCTACTTAACATGCAAAAATTATTAAACCTTTTTAATATATTTTTTTTATTATATAAAAATAATTTTTAATGTAAAATTTAATTGAAATTATTAAAAGAAAAGATTGTTCGAAATGCTTCCCTTCCATTTCAATAACTTTTTTATTCTTGGTCGAAATTCATCTATGGTTCGATTTACTTTTATTTTTAAGAATATTATAAAATTATGTTAGCTCATTAAAATGCATAATTGATCTCTATTCTTAATTTGTATTTTTAATTTCCTTTTGTTCAATTAATCGTGAGTAACTGTCCTTAAATTGTTATTGTACCATTTGTAAGGTATCAAACGAAAATTATAGTCAAATTGACATACTACTAGAGTATATGGTTATGAATTTTAGTAGTCGAATTTAATTGTGTGTCGAAATTCAATTTTAAAACCGTGAGAGTTACTGTCATTACTCGTAAGGTCTTCTAAGTACGTCATTTTTTTATTACCTTGATTCGTGTAACTGATTCAATTAAATACTTAAATACTACCTTGAACTTAAAGGATTTTATAATAATAATAATAATAATAATAATAATAATAATAACAATAATTGACTTAAACTAAAAAGATTTTATAACCCTAAACCCATCTTAAATTATTATACATTATTTTTAAACTTTGTTCATTCAAAAACCTTCCAAATCCCTACACATACACACGCATGTATGCACACTATATATACTATATATACACAAACCTTATTCTAAAATCATTGGATATCACAAACTATTTCATAGCGTGTAAGTGCTAACTCTGCTATTTATATAGTCCTAAGCATTTTTGCTTACTATATATAAATTTTTGCTCTGGCATTTATTCGGTTAATTTAAAAATCCTCTCAGCTAATCTAATCTGTCCTTCGAAATTGTAAGATACACCCTTTGCACCTAATACACCCAAATACACAATAGACCACAGGTCTATACATCATCCATTACGTAATTCTATTTTTACCAACGCTAGCCAATAAAAATTAGTTTATAGATTGTACGATTTACGTTTTTCCCTTTTATCTACTCTACTCATTATGTATGTAATTCATCCCACAGGAAAAATAAAATTTGGTAAAAAATTTTAACCATAACATTGTTTGTCTAACTTAAATGTTTGTCTAAATTAACGTATTAATCCTTTATTCTGTTTGTATAAAAGTAAAGTTTTAATCTTTGAATTTTTATATTTTATAATAGCCCTCTAAGCGAGTGTCATGTTAAAAATTTGGATACTCTGCATTGTACTCAACTACCCGAACTCGTTCTGTATAAAACTTGTATTGTAAAAAAGAATGTCGTCATCTAACTTGAATTACTTACGATGTTATTTTCTCAATTGTATTATATTGTATTAATTGTATTATTATTGTATTAATACCATTTTAGGGGGGGAAATACTGTAAAAAGTGAACAATGAACAATTCCTACACCATCATTATATGGATTCATTGTCTTCATGCAGTACTTATGTTCTTATAGTTTTATGTTTGAATGTTCATTTTTACATAAGAAACCAAAAATCGCCTAAGCGAGTTTTGGATAGAATTTCGATTTATACTTCTTTATTCATTACTGTATTTCTCTAATTCATCTTTTCTAATAATGACTTATACACTATGACGTCACAAAATAACTGTTCTCTTTACGTTTCCCATACTTTGTACACTGAATCACGTTCTTAGTATTTGGACATCTTCCGTATTCAATGTATGGTAAATTCTTTAGTAATAAAGTTGTGGTGTTATGTAGTATAAACATTATTATTCAACCATATTCATCCATACGTCACGTTTTCCCGTCATTAATTCCCCTTGATCATTATCCTATATAAATTTTATTAAATATTCATTTTTTCTCGTTCGTTCGAAAACGCAAAAATACGTTCTCGTATTATTTTTTTCATTTTTTATTTTTTTACTTTCAAGTGCGTTCACCCCTCGCAAGATATTCATAGATGCTGAGGTTAAGTGATCGAATTCCGCTGACTAGCAGATTCGAGCGCCTCAAAGATAAAATATCTCCGTTCGCTCTGATTTCAAATTCATAACATATTATAGCATATTATTTCGTAAATAAATTATCTCGTATGTGCCATGTACTTTGTATTATATTTCTAAGATCTAAATTGTCTATTAATATGAAACACTGTAAAAAAAAAAAAAGTTATAGTAACTGTTTAATTGTAATTAACTGTAATACTTTAATTTAATATAACGTAATGTACTTTAATGAAACTGTAATTAATAATAACTTGTAATGTACTTCATTGAAACTGTAATTAAATGTAATGATTTAATTTATAATGTAAGAATGTACTTTAATAGAACTGTAATGGACAATCATAAGCGAATGTGTAGTAATCCATAATTGTAATCGTAATTGTAATGAACCAAAATTAATACGTACTCAGTCGTGTACTTAATTTGTACTTATGTGTACTATTACGAAATGATATCGCCTTCAGAAATGAAGATTCGGCAAAAATATACGATTAGTTTTTATTTTTATTTTTTTTATTATTTTTAGTTGAAATTTTTCAAACCATCTGATCATGTGTTTAAAAGGAGGGGAACTTAACCTTCAACTGTCGTCCCCCAACATTTAGGTTTATATTATATATGTACTTGTAAAATTACAGCACTTCTTCATTAGACTTCTTCAGATTAGTACTTCATCATAGCACTTCATTGCGACTCCTTTGTTACCAGCCTCGCTGCGGGGAGGGGGCAGAGGCCCCTTGCCTACTTAGTGTTTTTTAGATTCCGGCCTGAGCCATGGTCGAAAGAGGTCGAACCTCTACCCTTGTAATTCAGAGCACTAACTGTAAATTTTTAAGAAGTAAATTACCGTAAGAGAAACTTTTTATTTTTCCCTTCGAGTTGGGCTATCTTCAGAGGAAGTTAGTCAGTAAAGTCGATAACTCTAGTATCAGAGAAATTATCATAGAAAGTAACAGAGAAAGTATCAGAGTATTATAGAAAGAGAAGAATTAAAAATTGGCGACCCTTTGCCCAAATTAAGAGACAACCCAAGCACCATAGAAGATATTGGCATAACAGTCTGGCGA
>JAJOZX010001796.1:245000-315000 GCA_023014485.1 Bathynomus jamesi | reverse complement strand
CTTTCAGAAAATTCCAAACATCAGCAATGCGAGGTGGCATTCAAGAGCCATTCTAGCTATCCTTGCATTTATTCTTATACCTACAACAAGGAAGACTTTGAAGAAGGTATGCAGATTCATTTCATACAACTGGGCAGAATATTGGTTTACTAATCAGATGTACAATGAAAATGACTTCAAGAACTTGTCAGAAATATTGAAACCTTACAAAAAAGCATTGAACTCATTGGAAAATCACTGGAAGCAGGAGCCATCCCCACTCAAGATACCAGGAAGTAATCAGTGTGCAGAACGTGCAACCAAAGTTATGCAGGAACTGTATGCTGCCTGCAGAAACAAAAACAAACTGCAACTTCGGTTTATTCTAAGCAATAAGCAGTAATATATGTACAAGTATTATAACGATTATGTTGTGAGTTCTTTTATTATATTACATGGAATATGCAATAAAGTTACGTATGCAATAATCGATTTTTTTATTTCAGGGTGTTGGTTTACGTCGTCGTCGTTGGCCTAGGCAAGCTACGGCTTGGGATCGTAGCGCATCTATCCGGTATAGGTTAACCTGGATGATGTAGCCATAAGCACTGCCGCTGGTTAAGTGCCAACCAGTGATTATCTCACTAGCCGTATTGAGTCCGTTAGGCGAAACTGCGACAGTACCAAAGGTGGAAAATATAACCCTTGGATTTCTATTATTTATTTGTAAAATGGACATGGTATTAGATTAAAATAATTATTTGAATATAAATAATTAACTGACAATTGTGATATATAATTAATTATGTTTACATACAATAAAATAATACAATATACATAAAATTAGTATTAATGTGGTTTACAATTGAATTATGATGGGTAACTAATTTAAAATGAATTTATAGCTATTCCGAAATTCAAGACGGTAAAATTAACATTTATCTTTAAACTAAAATAAGAGTATTCACTACACACTCCCCCACCAGAGAGGAAGTTCAAAGAGTTCCGAACGACACAGATTTCCCCGGGACCTTTTTGGTAGCTACATGTACCTCACTTAAGGTTGATTCCAAAAACGCAGGCTTAAGACGATCGATAGAAACCTTGTCGACCTTGGAACCGCGCTGGATGAGGAATGATTTGCGCGTACGTCGGAGAACTTCATAGGGCCCGTCATATGGACATTGGAGAGGCCGTTTTGGGAGAGGTACACGAACGAAAACGTGGGTGCAAGACTGGAGGGCTGGGGAAACAAAGATGTTCTGTTGGCTAGTCAATCGAGGGGGAACAGGCTGAAGGGACTGCATGTGAGAGGAAAGTGTTTGAGCGAATTCCGTAGGATCACATGACTTATCCCCTGCAGTGAAGTAGCCACCTGGTAGCCGCAGTGTTGTTCCATAGACTAGTTCAGCGCTGTAGTCTTCAGATCACTCTAAATGCAGAGCGAATACCAAGCAACACGAGTGGAAGCTTATCCATCCAATGGGAGTCTTCGTTACACATAAGGATGACTTCAGCTGGCGATGGAAGCGTTCGACGAGGCCGTTAGCTTGCGGATGATACGCACAGGTATGCGCATGTACTGTACCCAACAAGCTGGTAAACTTCTTCCAAAGCGAAGACTCAAATTGGCGACCTTGGTCAGTGATGACTTTTGTCGGCAATCCAAATCTTGATACCCATCATGAAGAAAGGCTCTTGCAACAGTGTCCGCTTGGATATCAGGAAGTGGGATGGCTTCAGGCCATCTGGAAAAGCAGTCGAGACAGGTGAGCAGATAACGTTGGCCTTGAATCACTGGAAGAGGGCAACAATGTCTACATGAATTACTTCAAATCGCTGGGATGGGGGCGGAAATGCGTCAAAGGGGGACCTGGTGTGCCTTTGGACTTTGGCACGCTGGCAGGCAAGGCACGTTTTGGTCCAATGTTTGACATCCTTCCGCATCGAGGGGCCAAACAAAGCGAGAGGTAACCAGGTGTTGCGAAGCACGGATACCAGGATGGGAGGGCTTATGAAGATCCGTGAAGACTGCTTTTCTGTGACATGGAGGGACATAAGGGCGAATAGCAGCTGTTGATACGTCGCAATAGAGGGGCACAGACAATCCTGGCATACTCATTTTCTTGAGGGAAAGTGAGTGAGTGGAGTCTTCTCTGAGCAGGTCTTGTAGTTCCATATCCTTATCTTGATCCTGTGCAATAGCATTCCACAGTGTAGAGCTGAGGGTAACAGAAGTAATCTCTACTCTTGAAAGTGCATCCGCTGGAGTGTTCAAGACACCTTTGATGTGGCGGATATCTGTGGTAAATTGCGAGATATAATCGAGTTGCCTGATGACTCTGGGAGAGTGGTTACAGCTGTTTTTATTGAAGACAGTGACCAAAGGTTTGTGGTCGGTAAAAACACAAAACTCTCGGCCTTCAAGGAAATGTTGAAAATGCTTCACGTTTAAGTAAATAGCAAGAAGTTCACGTCCGAAAGCACTATAACGCGTTTGGGCTGGCTGCAGCTTTTCGAGTAAAACGCGATGGGTGCTTGTTGACCGTTAATGGTTTGTTCCAACACCCCACCGATCGCAACATCTGATGCATCGACCGTCAGAGTTAGGGGGGCATCACTGATAGGAAATGATAAAGACAATGCACTATTGATAGCATTTTTGGCATTGTCGAACGCCTGTAAACTATCGCTACACCATACCAATTTCGTTACCTTGCGTTTGTGTGTGATCATAGCGTGTAGAGGAGCAAGAACACTGGCACAGTTTTTAATGAACTTGTGGTAATAATTTACCAAACCTAGAAACCGACGTAACTCACGCTGATTACTTGGCATAGGGTAATTTTTTATCACTTCACACTTGTCCTGAAGGGGGTAATTCCGTGCTGCGAAATCGTGTGACCAAGAAATTCCAAGGTTGGCTGTGCAAACACACACTTAGATGCATTAATAGTAACACCGTATTGTTCTAAGCGTTGAAAAAGGAGTGAAAGATGTTCCTTATGTTCCTCTTCGTTGAGCTGGCCACAAGCAAATCATCGATGTAGGCATAAACAAAGTCTAAGCCTCTGGTGACCTCATCTATAAACCTCTGAAAGGTTTGCGCAGCATTCCGTAGCCCGAACGGCATCTTCAAAAATTCGAATAACCCAAATGGTGTACAAACTGCAGTCTTGGGAATATCCGAAGGCTCTACGGGAATGTGGTGGAAAGCCTTAACGAGATCTATTTTACTGAAGATAGATTTGCCGTGGAGAAGAGAAGTAAAGTCTTGGACATTTGGTACCGGATATCGGTCCGGGATGGTTGTCGAATTCAAAAACCGGTAATCCCCACATGGTCTCCAGTCTCCTGACTTCTTCTGGACCAGGTGTAGGGGAGAGGACCAACTGCTTTTGGAAGGTCTTATTATCCCAAGATCCATCATAAGCTGGAATTCCGATTTGGCAGCTTTCAGTTTGTCCGGGGCAAGACGTCTGGGTTTTGCAAACACAGGGGGACCTTTTGTTGTAATGTGATGGGTATGGTTGTGCTTAATGGTATCACCCATCTGCATCGGTTGAAGAATTCCTGGATATCGCTGGAAAGGCCTGGTACATGGAATTAGGGGAACGAGGGAAAGTGCAGAGTTCGAGGCGTCCGGAAGGGCAACCTGTTTGGCAAGAACAGAAAGCAGTGTGGCCTGGTCGCATAAGCGTCGCTTGTCAAGATCCACCAGGAGTTTGAAATGCTGGAGGAAGTCAGCGCCGATTATGGGATGCCGCACTTGAGCACAGATGAAAATCCACTTGAAGGATCGGTGAAGGCCCAAGTTTAGTTCACGCGACTGAGTACCGTACGTGGTATGCGTGAACCGTTAGCAGCGTATAGAGGCGGAGATTCCGAGTGCGTATGACCAGATTTTGAGGGAATACACTGACTGACGCTCCGGTATCAACCAAGAAATTGACACCAGAGTTCCTGTCCTTTATGAATAACAGGTTGGCAGTGCGAGTACTAGACGCCATTAGGACTCGCTGCTGGGGTTTTCCGACGAAAAATTGCAAGGGGAGATGCACTTCCTAGCCTTCTTTCCAAATTTCGAGTGGTAGAAGCAGATCTTCCCGGAACTCGAACGATGCCTCTTCGTAAATCTTGACCGAGAATGGCTTCTTTGCCGTTGATTTGTAGCAGAGAACAAACGTGTTGAGTTGTTGACTTAACTCTTTCACTTTCAACTCCAGTTCCGATTGTGTGTTCACGTTGCTGACCGGAGCTGTGTCAATCTCCACTACCTTGTCGGCAGTTTCTGCTAGTTTATCAACTGGAGTAGCAGGATCCATAGTGGCCAAGACACGCTGAGCTGATGGAGGAAGTTTCTGCAAGAACAACTGTCTAAAGATGTCCTTATCGAAGGTTTGTGCGCGTTCGCCTAGAGCGCACTGCATAGCCCTCAGCATTTGAGTGGGCTTACGGTCTCCAAGTTCTTCTTTTGAGATTAACTGATGTAGTTTCTCACGCTCGGAGACAGTGGTGCGGCACAGGATGGCAGACTTCAGATCGTTGTATGGGTCCTCACTCGTGGAAATAGATACGATGACGTCACGGACTTCAGAGATGACGCTCGCTGGTAGAGAGGACAAAACATGATCGTATTTCGTCCTGCTAGCGGTGATCCTTCCCAAGTTGAATTGTGATTCCACTTGGTGGAACCAAATAAATGGATCACCCGGCCAGAATACGTGGAGCTTTACGCTCAAGTTGGAGATGGCACCAGCGTCGTCAGGCATCTTCTCCTATGCTTGCTGACGTACAAGCAAGACGACAAGTTCCCAACGAAGGAGTGGAGGTTGAGACGAGCGCAGGCACAGAGCGCACGGGCAGGGTGAGGGGCAGAGGGCACGAGCGACATTACAGTCTGGTCCTAGTCGCTCGGGTGAAGGGGGTGATGGGCACGAACGACGTTACAGTCTAGTCCTAGTCGCTCGGGTGAAGGGGGTGATGGGCACGAACGACATTACAGTCTAGTCCTAGTCGTTCGGGTAAAAGGGGGAACCCAACTCCGGGGGTCACCAATTGTTGGTTTACGTCGTCGTCGTTGGCCTAGGCAAGCTACGGCTTGGGACCGTAGCGCATCTATCCGGTATAGGTTAACCTGGATGATGTAGCCATAAGCACTGCCGCTAGTTAAGTGCCAACCAGTGATTATCTCACTAGCCGTATTGAGTCCGTTAGGCGAAACTACGACAGTACCAAAGGTGGAAAATATAACCTTTGGTTTTCTATTATTTATTTGCAAAATGGACATGGTATTAGATTAAAATAAATATTTGAATATAAATAATTAACTGACAATTGTGATATATAATTAATTATGTTTACATACAATAAAATAATATAGTATACATAAAATTAGTATTAATGTGGTTCACAATTGAATTATAATGGGGTAACTAATTTAAAATGAATTTATACTATTCCGAAATTCAAGACGGTAAAATTAACATTTAACTTGAAACTAAAATAAGAGTATTCACTACACCTGCATGGACTGGTACTGCATTTGTAAATTGTATGGTGATAGAATTAATATAATTGATTCGAAAAATAAAATGGTCATTTTCCTCCGAGACTTGGACATATAATCAGTTTGCTTGTTATGTACACAAAAAACATTCATAATAAAATACTAAGTAAACAGGAGGGCCCATATACCAATCTTTCTCCGGGGCAGCTCTGGGCGGTCCTGGCTGCGACACCGCAATTCTAAAAACGAAGAAATCGCGGCGACTCGTCGCAGCCCATATAGTTTGCAACGGCCACTGCTATTGCAAACTATATGGGCTGCGACGAGTCGCCGCGATTTCTTCGTTTTTAGTGCCCCGTGGCAGTGACCCTGTGACAAAGTCGGTCGTGTAGCTTGCCTCATAGAGAACAACAGTACCTATTCTTTGCGATTTATCGTTACAACTTCGTTGCCTGAGTTCGTTCGAGACGGTGTCCACACTGAAATGAACCTTACGTGAGGAGGAGAAAAACTCTTAAAAGTACTCGCTAAATTTTAAAATTTTAATTAATTATATAAATATATATTAGGGTGTGTCACTTAATTGTATGGTAAGAATTGAACCATGAAGTTTCGGTCTGACCCTCTAGAAATGTGACAGCGCATGCAAAAACGCTGATTATGAAGTTTCATGAGAAAATACTACAGTAATATTCAGAGGTCGCTCAAAGCCATTAAAATTTTGATGACGCGTCGTTACTTTTCCTAAATTGAAATGTGCTTCCTTTCTATGCCTCACCCCAGTATCATTTCAGTCGCCTTAATGGTAGCATGTGTTTGCATTAGTGTGTGTTATTTTAGTCTTAATAGTAGGATATGTGTGTATTAGTGTTTTTTATTGCATAATAACTATACCTAACACTTACTTTTTATTTTCAGGTGTAAATTTATATAGGAAAATACATTTATTATCTAATGATGGAGATTCGAAAGAAATCTAAGGTTTACTTGATTGACAAGTGTGAGAATGATATTAGAGGTGGTAAATTGCCATCAAATCTTCAGGCTCTGTCCTTTTTCCTTCATTTACATATAAAAAAGAAGACGATAAGAGAGGCTTCGTCAATGACAATTGAAAAAATTGAGGAGTTTTGGAATCGTGCCCGAATTCCAACTCAACACAAACAGGACACAATCAGAAAACTGGAAAAACTCTTCTCACGATGGAAAGCATTGAAGAAAAATGCATCCCGCAAGACAGAAGTACAGGCTAACAATGAGAGCATGTTCAAGGACTGTTTTCACGACCTCTTTGATATCGCTCATGCAAATGCCCTCGACATAATCAAAATGGAGGAAGATAAGCAGTTTCTCATTGCTCAGCGTGAAAAAGGCCGTCGTGGAACAATGTCTTCTGTTGATATTGTGCTACATCAGAAGGAGGCAAAGAAGGAGAAACGTGTGTTGAGCGAACAAAGTCGAAAGCGAAAGGCAGAACAAAGCAAGGATTCATTGTTAGATTCTGTTACACTAGAGAGCAGCAGTTCATCGACGTTTGAGGAAGAGGAATCAGAACATGAAGCTGTTCCTGGAACAAGTAGGCAGAAACCCCCTTTCAAGCGGGAAAGAAAAGAAGTCATCACGCCTGATCTCACAGCAGTTCTAGATCGCTGTAAAGTATCTGATCGTGCTGTTACTATGATTACTGCGGAGACTGCGAAAAGTCTCAGCCATGGTATCTCTGATCTTGCTGTGAATCGAGAGACCACCCGACGTGAACGAAAGAAGCAAAGGGAGGCACTCTCTATGACCATCATGAAAAACTTCAAGCCGAATGTACCTCTTACTGTACACTGGGATGGTAAATTATTACCGGAAATTACTGGAAAGAAAAAATTGATCGTCTTCCTGTCATAGTAACAGGTCAGGGAGTACATCAGCTTCTTGGCGTTCTGAAGCTCATATCTGGAACTGGGGAAGCACAAGCTGCAGCTGTCATTGAAGCTCTCCGTAAGTGAAGTGGGATATTGAAGAAAAGGTCCAAGCTATATCCTTCGATACAACTAGCTCCGATACTGGTCTAATGGCTGGGACTTGCGTTATTTTACAGCAGATGCTGAAACGTGACCTACTCCATCTGGCCTGCAGACATTACATCATCGAACTTTTGGCTGCAGCAGCTTTTAAAGAATGCATGGGCCCCACATTAGCTACAGATGTCCAACTTTTTAAGAAATTTCAAGGAAAGTGGGACGACATTGATCCAAAACGGTATGAAGACTCCACCACTGATGAAATTGCTACTTCTGCTGTCGCTGATGTAGAGGAAGGTCTCATTAGCTTCTCTAAATCTGCAATGACTACAAAAATCTCGCGAGATGACTATAAGGAGCTACTTGAACTGGCATGTCTGTTTCTTGGTGCTGTCTCTAATCGTGGTGTAGTTTTTCATGCTCCCGGAGCGATGCATCAGACACGACGGATGTCAAAGGCAATCTATTCCTTAAAGATTTGGATGTTCAGATCACAATTTAAGTTAACAAACCGTGAGGAAAGAGGACTTCGCGACTTTTTCATTTTTATTGTATGCATCTATGTGAAAGCTTGGACCACGTGCCCTTGCGCCATTAGTGCTCCCCAAAATGACCATCTCCTACAGTCACTAATAAAGTATTCAAACCTCCATCCACGCACTGCCATGGTAACTTCACAGAAGATGGCAGCTCATTTATGGTATTTGTCTGAAGAGCTGGTGGGTCTTGCTTTTTTCAATGACGATGTCCTCCCTGATATAAAAAATCGTATGGTCATATCTATGAATAGTGTTGATGGACAATAAAACCCTCCAAAGTGTGTGGTTGTTGACCTGGATACTGTGAAAGAAAAAAGCTTGGAAAACTTTGTAACAAAAAACACAAAATCATTGTTCACGAAGCTCAACCTCCTAGATAAATTCTTGGAGAAAACTGCTGAGCAATGGGAAGAGGATACCCATTACCAGACTGCGAAAGAGACTGTAAAAACTCTAACTGTAACAAATGACTTCGCTGAACGTGGAGTTGCTCTCATCCAGGATTTTTCTGGATACCTAACCAAAGATGAAGAACAACTCCAGTTTCTTCTCCAGGTTGTTGAAGACCATCGCAAGCATTGCACATGGGGACAAAAGCATATCTTGAGTGGAAATAATGATTAATCATAATAATTACGCTACTGTCTGATGTTAATGTACTTTATCTTTATATTATGATAATGTCTTCCGCACTTCCTGCTAATGTAGGAACATAATAAATTGTTTAAATACATTTGGAAATTGTTTATATTCACACTTTCTGAGAATCTCGTATCCAATACTTCGAAGCCGTTGAGCGACCTCTAAATATTAAAATATCTCAATAAAACTTTGTACACAGTGTTTTTACATCATATGGCATACTTTGATGGGGTCAGAGCACGGAAACTTAAAAGGTGAAAAATAAGTGACACCTATACACATATATATACACACACATTTTAACTGCAAACAACACACAGTATAATTAATGTAAAGAACGACGCTTGTGTAGAAGAGCGTTCTGCATAAGATGAGGAGGGAGAACGAGCAAATGAAAAATGAGGCACCTCCCAGGAATCGAACCCGGGATCATCCAATTGCCGGTCGGATATGCTAACCACTGCACCAAGGACCCCGATCAGTCAGTACTCGTAATTCTCCTACATACGAGCGGAATCAAATGCCCTGAGGGGACACCTTCTTATGCCGTACATATATACATTTTAACTGCAAATAACACACAGTATAATTAATGTAAAGAACGACGCTTGTGTAGAAGAGCGTTCCGCACAAGATGAGGACCGCCAATTGGATGATCCCAGGTTCGATTCCTGAGAGGTGCCTCATTTTTCATTTGCTCGTTCTCCCTCCTCATCTTGTGCGGAACGCTTTTCTACACAAGCGTCGTTCTTTATATACACACATATATATATATATATGGGAATGAACTCAGAATGATCCCCTGAGTTTTTTATGATACACACAGACCGTGCATGGAACAAGGAACTCTTCTGTGTGTATCATAAAAAACTCAGGGGACCATTCTGAGTTCATTCCCATCTTGAAACGGACATGTTATGTGCCTTGAAAAGTGGACGCTCAATTCTGCCAGTTGAGGTTTAAGTTTTGGTTTTTTGGCTAAAATATAATAGTTACCCCTTTTTCTTTGATGTATTCCATCTGACGTGAAGACAGCGAGTCTTTTGCTTATATTGAGGTTCTAAATGTAGTAGGGCTAGGCTGCTTTAAACCCTAGATCCATGTCCCAAAGCTGGATCCTGTCTGCTTTGCAGATAGCTGGTGAGGGAAGCTATATTTATGGGACCTCTATGCGAGTGACCCGTTGCCCACGTCGGGCTAGCATCATGAAAAAGAAAAACTATGGTATTTGTCATTGACCATTACTTATTCGGACTATAGTGGATTTAATTATCCCAGAAGAGTTCCTTGTTTCATGCACGGTCTGTGTGTATCATATATATATATATATATATATATATATATACGTAAAGAACGACGCTTGTATAGGAGAATATTCCGCGCAAGATGAGAGCGAGAGAACGAAACAAATGAAAAAATGAGGTAACCACCCGGGAATCGAACCCAGGATCTTCCGATTGCCGGTCAGATATGATAACCATTACACCATCTGACCGGCAATCGGAAGATCCCGGGTTCGATTCCCGGGTGGTTACCTCATTTTTTCATTTGTTTCGTTCTCTCGCTCTCATCTTGCGCGGAATATTCTCCTATACAAGCGTCGTTCTTTACGTTAATTATACTGCGTGTTTGCAGTTTAAATGTATATATATATATATATATATAATATACACACACACACACATATATATATATATATATATATATATATATATATATATGTGTGTGTGTGTGTGTGTGTGTGTGTACACACACAAGAGATTTACAAGGACAAGAGGAAGCCTCAAAGACCTTTCGGTCCACTCGGGGAGGTTTCTGTTAATAAACCGTTCATTTTTTTATTATTCCAGCAGTAGTAGAAAACTACTTACTACTTACTACTTACCCTCCACTCCCTCCCTGCTACAGGCGGGTAAGGAAAAAGGTTGAAAGAAAATACCTTGACCCTGGAAAAGTAACCACCGAAATTTCGCATGAAAGATAATATATAAGCTATCTCTACAATTACGCCATGCACACACAGATCGTACGCTACATAGCATCGATGCATAAACTAACCAATATACTTGTGCCGATCGCGCATCAACCACTTGGTATCGTCACAAAAACCTCAGACATGTTTCTGATTTTATACAAAATATTTACAGCTCTATTTACTGAGGTATCGGTCCAACAAAGACCCTATGACCCACTTCAGGCTAGCCTCAAAAGAATTGAGAGAGAGAGAGAGAGAGAGAGAGAGAGAGGTTAAACTCTCCATGTCTACACCCATGTACGTGCAAAGCCATCACGTCGGCAGTGATGAAATGCTTCTACAGGAAAGGAGTGGAAATAGGAATTAAGAATAAAAATCAGACTTTCCACACTATGCCCTCACCTGCCACGTGCATCCATCCAGCCACCCAAGAGAAAGAACAGAAATAAAAACGAAATCGTGTTAGCAGAAATGCAACTCTACCTCACCTAATCCATGTGCATAGTTTTTAAGTTTTTTTTATGAAATGATGCGTTTCCACAAAAAAAAGTTCTACTCTAATCTTAGACATATTAACAAGGCAAGCAAGTATGTGAGCGTGCTTTCTGTAATTGGATGTCTTTCATGTGTATGTGTCTGCCAACTCTTTGAAGGACGCCGTTTCAACTTGAGTCTCCCGCTGTGAAAGGTGTTTATACAGCAAGTGATATATTGAGTCGTTCATACTTCGTGGTGGCGTGCCATCACGAGAGTAGAGAAAATCTCTTTCCGGCGAGGAATATGAGAGAGAGAGAGAATAGTGGCATTTCAAAAAAGCGTTGCTTAATGAGATTCCAGTGTGTTGGACTCGTGTTAGCAGTGTCTGTACGGAATGTTTCCTTCATTCCATTAAGATAATGACATGAGCACGGAATGCTCCAGAACGAGACTATCACGAAAGGGAAAAGGAAGGCGGAGATTGACTTTATACGGTGTACGGTCTATTGAGAGAGAGAGAGAGAGAGAGAGTCGTCTCCCTCTTTCTCGCTCTCACCCCTTTCCATGACTTTCGTTCTTCCTTAAATTCCACTACGGCGATTCTCCATTCGCTGACTTGGAGCCTCGAGCCTTGAATCCGCCATCTAGTGTCACAAAAGCGGACAAAATTAAGCCACATATTACCTCCTCCCACAAAAAAAAAAAAAAAAAAAAAAAGCCGCCAATAAATTAATTTTAATGGCAAAAAAAAATAAAAATATATATATATATACACAGGGTGTTTCAAAAGTCCCTCATTATTTTAAATTTTTTATTAAAATAGCAATTACAAGAGGAACCAAATGACAATTTGGTTGCTGAGTCTACGATTCATGAGAATTTTGGTGGCATCAAACTTGGCTTCATAAGTCTACTGGAAAGTCACTGGTACACCTCAACGTGGGCACCATCTTTTTCGAAACAAGCGAGCCACCGTTTTTCGCATTCTTGGCCGACATTGGACAACATTTCGGGAGTAACAGAAGCACATGCATTCCTGATCCGTTCTTCTAGTGTGGGGAAGACTCGCGGCTTGGTGGCGTACACTTTGCTCGTAATGTAGCCCCACAAAAAGAAGTCGCATGGGGTAAGATCAGGCGAGCGAGCAGCCCATTCGATGGGGCCACAGCGACCAATCCACCGATCCGGGAACTGCTTATTCAGAAATGAGCGAACCTCACGCGAGTAATGAGCAGGGGCACCGTCTTGCTGGAAAATGACTTCTTGCATGTCAGCTACAGCTGACAGTTGGGGGATGCAGAACTCCTGAAGCATACGAAGGTAATTGTCTCCGTTGACGTTCACAGAATTTCCATCTTGATCCTGGAAGAAGAACGGACCAATCAGCCCAGCTGAGGAGATGGCACACCAGACGACCAATTTCGGCGTGTCCCTTTCATGTTCACGGATCTCCGCAGGATTGTGAGTTCCCCAGATGCGGGTGTTGTGCCGATTGACGCGACCAGAAAGGTGGAAGAGAGCTTCGTCGCTGAACCACATGTGCTCCAGGATCGATGGGTCTCTTTCGTAGTGATGCAGCAGTGTCTCACACATCTCTACCCGGCAATCGTAGTCTTGAGGTTACAGCTTCTGAACCACCTGGATCTTGTACGGATACAGCTTGAGACCACGCCGCAAAATCCATTGGATAGATGTCGCGCTGATGTTCAGTTCCGCAGCAGCTCGCCGAATGGACTTTCCTTGACTCTTGAGTAAACGCCTCACGGACAGTTTCGACATTCTCCTCACTCCGCCCACTTCGAGGTCTCCCTGATCGTGGTTTGTCCTTTACGGATCCGGTCTCCATAAACTTCCGGTGGGTGGCGACGATGGTGTTCCTATCCGGTGCATAATGCTGTCCGTAGACTGCCCGGAATCGTTGCTGCACTTCGACCACAGATTGAAAAACCTCCTGCCATGCAGCGATTTTACACCTCTGCTCTAGAGTCAGCATGGTAGCAGAAGAAAACAGAGCAAAACTTCAAATGTAGACACAAAACAATTCTCAACTACTGAGTAAGAGTTTACCACAAGGTGAATGTCGTTGGTCGATTAGCTGCAAAGAAAATTGAAAATCAAATTAGTGAGGGACTTTTGAAACACCCGGTGTGTATATATATATATATATATATTTTTTTTTTCACCTTTATTTTTACTCAAAAGTAGTTTTATTTAAAATATGAACCTGAAAGTGATCAAGTGTAAAAAAAAGAACCTTTTGACATACCTTAGGATCATCTTACCTCTTACTGTTGAATATACAGGGTGTTCAAGAAATAATAGTGCAAAAACTAATTGGTCATTTTTCTTATTAACCAATAGCTTACATTTCTAAACTGTCCAAGTTTAGAACACTTTCGCGAGATGACCATCATTTGTCGCTACGTATGTATTCGATACTTGAACTCCATTAGAGCATGAGCAAGATGCTCTTATGAAATTGATCCAGGTTCCAGTGACTCGTGTTTCTTTGACGAGTTCTGCTAGACTACTACGTTTGTCACATTGCACGAGTGTTGTGACATACCCCCATAAATAAAAACCGAAAGAGGTTAAGTCAGGTGATCGAAGCGGCCAAGCTATCGGTCCAACACCGCCTATCCAGCGCTGAAGAAAGGCTACGTCTAGAAAGTTGCGAACAGCAACAGCAGAGTGGGAAGTCGCCCCATCTTCTTAAAAGATTACATTTCAGAAGTCAACTCCAGTAGCACTTAGTTGCGGAGGAAAAAATGTCAGCAACATATTAAGATAATTCGCTCCAGTCACGGTACAATCTCAAGAAATGAATTGATTTTGCATTTGCGTGACATAGCACAACAAACGTTAACTTTTGGTGATGTTTTAGCGCTAGACAGGCCATTTCAGTCACTTGACTTTACACCTTTAGACTTTTATCTCTAAGATTATGTTAAAACAATTGTGTATCCCTACAATGTAGGGACGAATAGTTGTCATCATGTGGAGTTGCTCTAAATTTGAACTTTGGAAATGTAAACATATATATATATATATATACACATCTCGGTGGTGTAGTGGTTAGCTTCGCTGACTACGAATCCATCGGCCCCGGGTTCGAGACCCAGTGACGGCAGCCGGCGCGCAGCAAAACCCAGCTGTTTATCCTTCTACACACTAAAGTAGTTGGTAGATAAATGGGTACCCTAGGTGGCCTAGTGGCTAAGACGCTGGGCTGCTGGTGGGGGGTGGTTCGGATTCCACGTTAAACTGTAGATCTAAGGTGGAGTGACAAGCTTGACCTTTGTCAGAATGAACAATTCGGCCGGAAGCTAACCAAAGGTGTGTGCATATATATATATATATATATATATTCATTAATTATAATAAGAAAAATATGACTGTCATGGTTAAATGACTAAGCATTGTTTCATGAACACATTGTACTTTAATTAAATTAATCTCGTGCTACTAAAATAAATAGGTACTTTGCTAATAGTAAAACAGTGAGTACAGTAATTACTGTTGCATAGTGAGTGTATGTGCAGCACAGTGTACGATTAATTTCACGACACGACATAATTGCATATTATTAAGTACGTTAATATAGCCTATCGTGGTACGATTGGAATTTTGAATATGGCATACTTTCCTCTTTCCGATTGCTATTAACTACTGTATTAAAAAGAAAAGTTGAAAACTATATTAGATGTCCTTAAAGAAAATGTTTTTCAACCTGCGCGAAGCGGGAAGAGCTCTGCCCAAAAAATCGAAGTTTATTTTTCTGTCAAAAATTACAAAATATGTAAAATGAGACAGACCATTTTTTTTAACTGAAATCGCGTATAATATTAGACAATTGAAATTATTATCCGTTAATCGTAATCATCTTAATTGTAAACTATGTCTTTCAATGAGATATATATTTGTTATCCATATAGACAAATAAGCGGTTTGTCGGTGGTAGAAAAAGACAGATAAGAGATGGAGTTGTACTTCGTTACGTTTCGGCACAAAGCCTTGCTCACACAGAATGACATGAATTAAACACACAATATTTAAATGCAGACGATCTTTTCCAAACCTACTGGACGAACATTCGTGGCTTCACCTGATTGGTTGGTTACTGTTGATGCTCCTTGGGCCCCGCCCCTTTCTGTTAACTTCACCATAATTTTTCCCGTTAATTTGGTTAAACACATAAATCCCTCCCTATGATTTATATAACGTCAGGAAACGTGGTAAATCATAGAGAGGGATTTGTGTGTTTAGCCAAATTAACGGGAAAAATTATAGTGAAGTTAGCAGAAAGGGGCGGGGCCCAAGGAGCATCAACAGTAACCAGCCAATCAGGTGAAGCCACGAATGTTCGTCCAATAGGTTTGGAAAAGATCGTCTGCATTTAAATATTGTGTTTAACTCATGTTGTATCTGTGTGACCAAGGCTTTGTGCCGAAACGTAACGGAATATAATTCCATCTCTTATCTGTCTTTGTCTACCACCCTCAAACCGCTCATTTATATATATACTATTACAGTTCCCGTCGCTTCGCTGACGGTTAGACAGGCTAAACTACAGAAAAGAACGCAGCCGTGAAAATTTTGAGCTTCACATTGTGTCAACATTTCTGAATCTGGTATCTCCCAAAACCTCCTCACCCCCATTCATGCAACTTGGGGGCTAACCCCTCCCCCATTACCCCCACCCCTCCCCATTACCCCACCCATCCCCCATTACCCCCACCCCCACCCTTCCCCCATTGCTAAACTACAGAAAAGAACAGTCATGAAAATCTTGAGCTTCACATTGCCGCCCGTAATAATTTCTGAATTTTTTTCTCACAATTTCTGAAAGTGTGACGGACGGACGGACGGACAGACGGACAGCTCTCTTATCTATACTATAATAAGAGAGCTGTCTGTCCGTCTGTCACACTTTCAGAAATTGTGAGAAAAAATTGTGAGAAAAGAATTCAGAAATTGTATTACGGGCGGAAATGTGAAGCTCAAGATTTTCATGACTGTGTTCTTTTCTGTAGTTTAGCAATGGGGGAAGGGTGGGGGTGGGGGTAATGGGGGATGGGTGGGGTAATGGGGAGGGGTGGGGTAATGGGGAGGGGTGGGGGTAATGTGGGAGGGGTTAACCCCCAAGTTGCATGAATGGGGGTGAGGAGGTTTTGGGAGATACCAGATTCAGAAATGTTGACACAATGTGAAGCTCAAAATTTTCACGGCTGGGTTCTTTTTTTGTAGTTTAGCCTGTCTAACCGTCAGCGAAGCGGCGGGAACTGTACTTGTTATAATATAGATTAGGGATTGAAAATTAGTTCAATTTATCTACCCGGGTACCCGATGAGTCAAACGGACGGATATCCGGGTACCCGGTTTGCCGGGTATATATATTTGTTTATTCTACAGTAGGAAAAAAAAAAATTCTATCTTTCTAATAACGAAAACCAAAGCAAATCATTCATTTATTTCATTTACAAGTTACAACTCATCACTCTCTGTTTCCAAATCCACTAAAGTCATTTTTCTTTTTAAGAAAAGTATTGCTTCAGCAGTGCTAGGTGAAATTTATTTCTTAATTTACTTATTATTAATCCCATTTGTGAAAAAACACTCTGCTGGAGTTGATGTTGCTGGAACGTATAAATATTACATAGCTAATTTAGCCAAATTTGGAAACTTTTCAGCATTTAACTTCCACAAACAAACATACTCAACACAAACATGCACAATAACACCAAAAGGTGGCTGAGCAACTATCTCTCAGGAAGATACTCACATGTCACATTTAATGGCAAGTCATCCAAAAACAAGCTTTTTCCGAACGGGGTCCCTCAAGGCTCTGTTCTCTCACCAACACTCTTCAACTTATACATGCATGACATTCCAACACCCATAGATAACAAGCTTACCTTATCATCATATGCAGATGATATCACTCTAACATCCACCCACAACAACATCGACACCGCTACAAATAACCTACAAACATACATAAACAGTATACAAGACTGGCTCACACACAATAGACTCAAAGTAGCGCCCACAAAATCAACCATCACCTTGCTTACAAGCAACACAAAAGAACACCAGGTAATTCCACAACTTACACTAAACAACATCAACATTCCACACACTCACAGAACCAAAATACTAGGTGTCACATACAACACATCATTATCTTTTGCAAACCACATTCAGGACATTAAAAACAAATGTACGTCAAGACTTAACACGCTTAGGGTACTAACAGGCACAAACTTTGGACACCAGCAGGAAACAACATCACTCATCTACAAACAATATATTCGCTCAGTTATGGACTATGCTAGCCCATGCTGGGCACCCATTATCTCAAACACACACATAAACACCTTACAAACAATACAAAACAACGCACTTCGTATCATTACAGGATGCACTCAAACAACACCAATAGAACACCTGCACACAGAAACAAAAATACTAAAAGTTAGGGAACATTTAGACATGAGGGGAACACAATTCATGGCAGCAGCGACAACTAACCCACAACACCCTTGCCACTACATGTACAATCATGCACCAACACCTCGCACCATTAAGGTAACACCAGAGAGACATTATAACCAAATACTCCATTCCATACCACGCCCCACAGACATCACACAGTACAGAAAACACATACACACACACCTAACCCACAAAGCACTGACACGACTCGGTCCGAATGCGGTCCTAGGTGCGAAGCCGCCGCCCATTAACAGGTCAGAGATCAGCCTGAGCAGATCGGATCGAGTTAACTTAGCACGATTCCGATGTGGACATCACCCCAACTTATGGACATATAAACACAGACTAGACAACTCCATAGACGACACCTGCCACCTGTGCCAAGACACACCACAAACAATTGAACACATTATGACGGACTGTACCGCTCTAGCACAACAACGAACACAACACAACATCACGAGTGCGCTGAACCTCTGGTCCACTCCGGAGAGGGCGATCGGTTACCTGCGTGCCGCCGGCTTGCTCGATCAGGGTGGGCTGATCGGCTAAACAACAACAACAACAACCAAGCAATAGGAGTAATATCTTCAGGCTCCAGAATTAATTTTTCATATTGTTCAAATTCACTATAACTGGCGTTGTCAGCATCTTTAACACCACTTAAATACAACAAAATACTGACTTTACGTTTTTTTTATGGCTGTTCAACTGTATCTTCATTTAAAAAAGTATACATTTAATTTCATCGAAAACGCACATTTTTTGATAAGTTGTTAAAAAAAACAAGGTTTTAAAGTGAGGATCTAATGCACTAGCTAACAATGGAACTGAAGTGCTTATATCAACTGTATTAGTTCTAAACCTTCCTATGAGTTCGTTACATATTACTACTTTAACATTTTTAACGATAGCATGGTCGCATGTTTCAGGCTTCAAATGAACATTTATACGGCCTAGTATTATTGGATATAAAGTTGAAGCAGACACATGACCTTCAACACTAAGTGAAAGAACCGGGTTCAAATTTTGACCCGGTTCTTTCATAACGGGTGGGTAGCCGGGTATCCGTTTCATTCCCTAATAATATATATATTATATATATATATATATATATATATATATTAGGGAGGAGACTATAGACACCAATCGACCAGGGAAGTACTCCGGGGGGGGGGACGTTAGACAGAAGATAGGGAATGCTGAAACTCCCGTTTCTCCTGTCACTGTCCTCCTTAGCTGATCTTTTTCCGTGTCTCATCTACCCAGTGAGCAGTCTAGCATGCTCTCAAGCACACACTTCTCTCCCTATTCCTCACTACATACACATGCATCTATCTAAGGATTTAAAAGTTAGGAACCAATGCTTGGAGTCTTGCGCAAAAGCTAATAGGATGTTAGACTTCATAGCGCGTAATTTCGAACTTAAATCGAAGAATATTATATTGCCCCTTATTATATCCCCTGCAGTGAAGTAGCCACCTGGTAGCCGCAGTGTTGTTCCATAGACTAGTTCAGCCGCTGTAGTCTTCAGATCACTCTTAAATGCAGAGCGAATACCAAGCAACACGAGTGGAAGCTTATCCATCCAATGGGAGTCTTCGTGACACATAAGGGATGACTTCAGCTGGCGATGGAAGCGTTCGACGAGGCCGTTAGCTTGCGGATGATACGCACAGGTATGCGCATGTACTGTACCCAACAAGCTGGTAAACTTCTTCCAAAGCGAAGACTCAAATTGGCGACCTTGGTCAGTGATGACTTTTGTCGGCAATCCAAATCTTGATACCCATCCATGAAGAAAGGCTCTTGCAACAGTGTCCGCTTGGATATCAGGAAGTGGGATGGCTTCAGGCCATCTGGAAAAGCGGTCGAGACAGGTGAGCAGATAACGTTGGCCTTGAATCACTGGAAGAGGGCCAACAATGTCTACATGAATTACCTCAAATCGCTGGGATGGGGGCGGAAATGCGTCAAAGGGGGACCTGGTGTGCCTTTGGACTTTGGCACGCTGGCAGGCAAGGCACGTTTTGGTCCAATGTTTGACATCCTTCCGCATCGAGGGCCAAACAAAGCGAGAGGTAACCAGGTGTTGCGAAGCACGGATACCAGGATGGGAGGGCTTATGAAGATCCGTGAAGACTGCTTGTCTGTGACATGGAGGGACATAAGGGCGAATAGCAGCTGTTGATACGTCGCAATAGAGGGGCACAGACAATCCTGGCATACTCATTTTCTTGAGGGAAAGTGAGTGAGTGGAGTCTTCTCTGAGCAGGTCTTGTAGTTCCGTATCCTTATCTTGATCCTGTGCAATAGCATTCCACAGTGTAGAGCTGAGGGTAACAGAAGTAATCTCTATTCTTGAAAGTGCATCCGCTGGAGTGTTCAAGACACCTTTGATGTGGCGGATATCTGTGGTAAATTGCGAGATATAATCGAGTTGCCTGATGACTCTGGGAGAGTGGTTACAGCTGTTTTTATTGAAGACAGTGACCAAAGGTTTGTGGTCGGTAAAAACACAAAACTCTCGGCCTTCAAGGAAATGTTGAAAATGCTTCACGTTTAAGTAAATAGCAAGAAGTTCACGTCCGAAAGCACTATAACGCGTTTGGGCTGGCTGCAGCTTTTTCGAGTAAAACGCGATGGGTGCTTGTTGACCGTTAATGGTTTGTTCCAACACCCCACCGATCGCAACATCTGATGCATCGACCGTCAGAGTTAGGGGGGCATCACTGATAGGAAATGACAGAGACAATGCACTATTGATAGCATTTTTGGCATTGTCGAACGCCTGTAAACTATCGCTACACCATACCAATTTCGTTACCTTGCGTTTGTGTGTGATCATAGCGTGTAGAGGAGCAAGAACACTGGCACAGTTTTTAATGAACTTGTGGTAATAATTTACCAAACCTAGAAACCGACGTAACTCACGCTGATTATTTGGCATAGGGTAATTTTTTATCACTTCACACTTGTCCTGAAGGGGGGTAATTCCGTGCTGCGAAATCGTGTGACCAAGAAATTCCAAGGTTGGCTGTGCAAACACACACTTAGATGCATTAATAGTAACACCGTATTGTTCTAAGCGTTGAAAGAGGAGTGAAAGATGTTCCTTATGTTCCTCTTCCGTTGAGCTGGCCACAAGCAAATCATCGATGTAGGCATAAACAAAGTCTAAGCCTCTGGTGACCTCATCTATAAACCTCTGAAAGGTTTGCGCAGCATTCCGTAGCCCGAACGGCATCTTCACAAATTCGAATAACCCAAATGGTGTACAAACTGCAGTCTTGGGAATATCCGAAGGCTCTACGGGAATGTGGTGGAAAGCCTTAACGAGGTCTATTTTACTGAAGATAGATTTGCCGTGGAGAAGAGAAGTAAAGTCTTGGACATTTGGTACCGGATATCGGTCCGGGATGGTTGTCGAATTCAAAAACCGGTAATCCCCACATGGTCTCCAGTCTCCTGACTTCTTCTGGACCAGGTGTAGGGGAGAGGACCAACTGCTTTTGGAAGGTCTTATTATCCCAAGATCTATCATAAGCTGGAATTCCGATTTGGCAGCTTTCAGTTTGTCCGGGGCAAGACGTCTGGGTTTTGCAAACACAGGGGGACCTTTTGTTGTAATGTGATGGGTAATGGTGTGCTTAATGGTATCACCCATCTGCATCGGTTGAAGAATTCCTGGATATCGCTGGAAAAGGCACTGGTACATGGAATTAGGGGGAACGAGGGAAAGTGCAGAGTTCGAGGCGTCCGGAAGGGCAACCTGTTTGGCAAGAACAGAAAGCAGTGTGGCCTGGTCGCATAAGCGTCGCTTGTCAAGATCCACCAGGAGTTTGAAATGCTGGAGGAAGTCAGCGCCGATTATGGGATGCTGCACTTGAGCACAGATGAAAATCCACTTGAAGGATCGGTGAAGGCCCAAGTTTAGTTCACGCGACTGAGTACCGTACGTGGGTATGCGTGAACCGTTAGCAGCGTATAGAGGCGGAGATTCCGAGTGCGTATGACCAGATTTTTGAGGGAATACACTGACTGACGCTCCGGTATCGACCAAGAAATTGACACCAGAGTTCCTGTCCTTTATGAATAACAGGTTGGCAGTGCGAGTACTAGACGCCATTAGGACTCGCTGCTGGGGTTTTCCGACGAAAAATTGCAAGGGGAGATGCACTTCCTAGCCTTCTTTCCAAATTTAGAGTGGTAGAAGCAGATCTTCCCGGAACTCGAACGATGCCTCTTCGTAAATCTTGACCGAGAATGGCTTCTTTGCCGTTGATTTTGTAGCAGAGAACAAACGTGGTTGAGTTGTTGACTTAACTCTTCCACTTTCAACTCCAGTTCCGATTGTGTGTTCACGTTGTTGACCGGAGCTGTGTCAATCTCCACTACTTTGTCGGCAGTTTCTGCTAGTTTATCAACTGGAGTAGCAGGATCCATAGTGGCCAAGACACGCTGAGCTGATGGAGGAAGTTTCTGCAAGAACAACTGTCTAAAGATGTCCTTATCGAAGGTTTGTGCGCGTTCGCCTAGAGCGCACTGCATAGCCCTCAGCATTTGAGTGGGCTTACGGTCTCCAAGTTCTTCTTTTGAGATTAACTGATGTAGTTTCTCACGCTCGGAGACAGTGGTGCGGCACAGGATGGCAGACTTCAGATCGTTGTATGGGTCCTCACTCGTGGAAGTAGACACGATGACGTCACGGACTTCAGAGATGATGCTCGCTGGTAGAGAGGACAAAACATGATCGTATTTTGTCCTGCTAGCGGTGATCCTTCCCAAGTTGAATTGTGATTCCACTTGGTGGAACCAAATAAATGGATCACCCGGCCAGAAGACGGGGAGCTTTACGCTCAAGTGGGAGATGGCACCAGCGTCGTCAGGCATCTTCTCCTATGCTTGCTGACGTACAAGCAAGACGACAAGTTACCAACGAAGGAGTGGAGGTTGAGACGAGCGCAGGCACAGAGCGCACGGGCAGGGGTGAGGGGCAGAGGGCACGAGCGACGTTACAGTCTGGTCCTAGTCGCTCGGGTGAAGGGGGTGATGGGCACGAACGACGTTACAGTCTAGTCCTAGTCGTTCGGGTAAAAGGGGGGAATCCAACTCCGGGGTCACCAATTGTTGGTTTTCGTCGTCGTCGTTGGGCCTAGGCAAGCTACGGCTTGGGACCGTAGCGCATCTATCCGGTATAGGTTAACCTGGATGATGTAGCCATAAGCACTGCCGCTGGTTAAGTGCCAACCAGTGATTATCTCACTAGCCGTATTGAGTCCGTTAGGCGAAACTGCGACAGTACCAAGGATGGAAAATATAACCCTTGGATTTCTATTATTTATTTGCAAAATGGACATGGTATTAGATTAAAATAATTATTTGAATATAAATAATTAACTGACAATTGTGATATATAATTAATTATGTTTACATACAATAAAATAATACAATATACATAAAATTAGTATTAATGTGGTTTACAATTGAATTATGATGGGTAACTAATTTAAAATGAATTTATAGCTATTCCGAAATTCAAGACGGTAAAATTAACATTTATCTTTAAACTAAAATAAGAGTATTCACTACAAGGGTAACCTTTTCTAAAAAGATATTAAAATGAAAGTTCATTTCTTTGTTTTTAGGCCAAAGTTCATCGAATTAAAGTACAGGAATATTAGGTTGTAAAAAAGTTATAACCCTAATATAATATATATATATATATATATATATATATATATATATATATATATATATCATATATATATATATCATATATCATATATATATATATATATATAGATGATATATATATATATATATATCTCATATATATACATATATATATATCATATATATATATATATGTATATATCATATATATATATATATATATATATCATATATTCATTTAGCATAAAATTGTGTTACAAGAACCTGTTTCTGCGTTTCAAGAACAATTTTGCGAGTTTTCGCAGGTGACGGCACAATAAGCACGCGGTAGACCTACGTTGTAATTTATTAATTTCCAAACGCTCGTTTTTTTTTTGTTTTTTTTTTACTAATTAAAAGCATGGCACCCCCGTCAAGTACTTGCAGTCGCTGTGAAGGGAAATTTGCCGCTTACGCGTTTACAATGGCTAATAATAATGAACAATTAGTTTGCAGGTGGTGCTCAAGCATGGAAGTCCTGAGGAACGAATTAGACCGTGAGAGGGAGGCCAGGGTGAGGCTTCAAGAAAGCGTGATGCTTCTGACGGCAAAATTGGATTCCCTTGAGACTCCAGTTACGACACCTCATGCCTCAGTTTCTACTAATAATATAAATAGTATTAATAGCCCTCTCTCTTCCCCTAGTTCCCAACCTTCGTTCGAGTGCGAAATGGAGCCCCATTGCGAAAAGCAAAGACTTGTCTACCAGTAATAACAAGCAATAAGTTTTCTGTTTTAGGTTTCGAAGATGCTGATGAACCGGAAATACGACTCGTTGGCGATTCCATTGTTCGAGGGCAGCTCGAGGAATTCTGTGGGAGAAACCCTCGTCGTAGGCGCCGTTACTGCTACCCTGGTGCAAGGGTGGAGGATATAACTAATAGTGTTGACCATTTTACAGACGGTACCGCCGAGGACACAACGTATGTTATTCATGTCGGTACTAATAACGTTTTAAATTCTAGATCGGAAGAACTGCTGGCTAGGTACAGGGACTTAATAGAGCGACTAAAGGAGAAAACTAATAAGATTGTCTTAACAGGTATACTTCCTCGAATTATCCAACGTAACGATTTCTACAGCAAGGCGACCTATATTAACAATAACTTAAAGTCTCTTTGCCAACAGGAAGGAGTGCATTATGCGAATTTTTGGAACAGTTTCTACGGCAGGAGGACTTGTTCCTCGAAGATGGACTTCATCTTAATGACGTAGAGCTGCGCGTTTCGGAAGACTATTTCATAATACTGTCTCTTCTTTTCAGGCTGCCGTAACTCGAACGGTCCCAGCGTAAATTCTACAAGTTCCCCGCGCTCGCGAAGGTGTCGTAATTGCAAGCAATTTGAAGGTTCTATCCTTAAATGCTCGTAGCCTACGAAATAAAATAAACGAATTTTTTTCCTTAATTGCTTGTAAAGACTATGATTTAATTGCGATAAATGAATCGTGGCTTAGCACTGAAACACGTGACTTTGTAGGGGAATATCAAATTAAAGGTTATAGACTTTTTGTTAAAAACAGAATAGGTAGGCGAGGAGGCGGTGTTATGTTGTATATCAAAGATAATATTGCGAACGTTATAGAAGTAAAGCACTCAATTCCAGAACCGATAGATTCGACTATAGCAGAACTTAAATTGAACGATTTCAAACTTCTTGTTGCGGTTATATAGGCCCCCAAATCAAACAACTGATACGGACGAAGCGTTATATCGTGAACTAAAGAGAATAATCGGTAGTGAGCAGGCTTTAGTTATGGGTGACTTTAATTGCGCCAACGTGAATTACGATACAATGCAGGGAGACGCGGAAGGTAATCGTTTAGTTAATTTTCTCGAGGATAGCTTTCTTATTCAAAAGGTTGGGGAACCTACGAGGTTGGACAGTATTTTAGATTTAGTAATAACTACGGATGATAGGCTAATTACTGATCTTCAAGTAATAGAACCGTTGAGCAATAGCGATCACAATATGATAGAGTTTGTCCTCTCAGTTAGTCACTCGAAACCAACTAACTCGACTAAAATTCCTAACTACCAGCACGCAGACTTTAGTAAATTTCGAAATAAATTTTCACACGTCAATTGGGAAAACGTAATGGGGAACTCCAACGCATAACTAATGTGGGAATCGTTCGTAACGGTATTTAGGACTATAAATGAGGAATGTGTACCGTACAAAATTAAGCGTGCGAAAGTAAACAACAAGCCCTTGTGGTTTACTTCTAGAGTACGAGACATTATAAAGAGTAGAGATAGGGCTTATAGGCAACATAAGTGCGATAAAGACAATTTTGTTACGAACAACTACATATCTCTGAGGCGTGAAGCGAAAAGTGTAATAAAAAAGTCCAAGCGCGAATTTGAAATCTCCATAGCTCGTGACGGTAAAGAAAACCCCAAACGATTCTTTCAATACGTCAATAATAGAAATCCAGTAAAAAGTGTCTTAGGTCCATTGAAAATGTAAATGGAGATCTAGTCTCTGAAAACAAGGAAATGGCTACCTTGCTAAACGAATTTTTTACGTCAGTTTTTACTATAGAAGATGTAACGAATATCCCTACGGTCATAGACATAATACCTTTTGATAATGGTAATATTTTGGATAATATTGTCGTTAGTGAAGGGGAAGTAATGCGCTATATTGATAAAATGAAAACGCGTAAATCACCGGGTCCGGATTCCATATATCCCATACAACTAAAAGAATTAAAAGATAGCATTCTTGTGCCGCTAACAAAGATTTTTAATGCGTCTATTTCTGAGGGGTGCGTACCAGATAATTTCAAGTTAGCAAACGTACACCTATCTTTAAGAAAGGCGATAAAGGTGCGGCGGGAAATTATAGGCCAATCAGTTTAACGTCTGTTGTAGGTAAGCTACTGGAATCAATAATTAGGGATCGTATAGTCGAACACTTAGAAGTGCATAATCTGGTTAGAAATACGCAACACGGTTTAGGCGAAACAAATCTTGCTTAACTAATCTTTTAGAATTTTTCCAAAGCGTGGTTGACGTTTACGATAGACATCGGGCGGTTGATGTAGTGTATTTAGATTTTCAAAAAGCGTTTGACACCGTGCCGCACAAAAGACTCATTGAAAAAACTAAGGCTCATGGAATCAGGGGTGTAGTAATAAATTGGCTAGAAGAGTGGTTGCGAGGCAGGAAACAGAGGGTGGTCGTTGATGGAGCGGAGTCGTGTTGGGCTAATGTAGCGAGTGGCGTTCATCAGGGTTCTGTATTGGGCCCCTTGCTTTTTCTTATATATATTAACGATTTAGATGTCGGCCTAGTCAGTACAGTTTCAAAGTTTGCGGATGACACGAAGCTGGGCGGTAGGGCGATTAATGACGAAGATAGAGGTAAAATTCAGGAAGATGTGAATAAAATCGTTGATTGGTCAGTCACATGGCAAATGAGATTTAACGTGGATAAGTGCAAAATTTTGCATATAGGTTCGCGTAACGGTAATTTTGCGTATAGTATGTCAGGGAAAGATTTAACAAGCGTAGAGCAGGAAAAAGATTTAGGAGTTATAGTCACTGGTGATTTAAAAATAGCGAAACAAAGTACAGCAGCGGTCAATAAAGCGAACAAAGTGTTAGGGTTTATAGCTCGAAATTTTGAGTACAAATCGCGCGATATTATAGTTCCTCTTTATAAATCATTAGTTAGACCCCATTTGGAGTACGCGGTCCAATTTTGGAATCCGCATATGCGCAAAGATATAGACAAAATCGAAAGAGTTCAAAGACGAGCAACTAAGATGATTCCGTCTCTTAGGTCAAAGTCGTACGAGGATAGGCTTAAGGAGATAAATTGACTACTCTCGAGACTAGGAGGTTAAGGGGTTATCTAATCCAGGTTTTCAAAATTAATGGGTTTGATAACGTAGATAGAGATAGCTTTTTCGAAATATCTCAATATAATAGGACTAGAAATAACGGGTGTAAGTTGACAAGTAGAAGGTTCGAGACAGCAGTTGCGAAAAACTTTTTTACGCATAGAATAGTAAATAGCTGGAATAGTTTGCCGGTAGAAGTAATTAGTAGCACGTCTATAAACATGTTTAAAAATCGATTAGACGCGCATGTTGATAGAAAGGGTATAGTTTAAGGTAGTAAAATTAAGGCTTTGTGGGGATAGATCCCACAGCTCAACACAAGTGTTGTGGGATATAGGGAGGCAGCGTCTTGGGTTAGGGGATACTCTCTGTCCTTACACACCCCATTTAAAGAGATTCCTCTGCCGAGCGGTGCCCCCCATAGTATTGTGAGGTATTGAAAAACTCATGATCTTCACTTGCCCCACAAACACATTTAAATGGGAGACCCATAATGGGTGCACACACATTTCTACATTACTGTACAGTCTTTACAGCCACAACTACACTTTTTCTCGTAAGTGTATATAGTGTAATGTATATGGTTGTAAATTTTGACTTGGTCCGCAATCGATATGGACAGTGACTTGATGGATACCGTAATGAAATTGACTGGATTCTTTGGATCTGATATATTTGCATTTCCGCTATAAATAGATATAGAGTGTAACATTTGTGGATAGTAGTCTATTATGACTTGATCCTCTGGATCCAGAGATTCTATCTTTAGTTTTAAATCGATAATTAATTAGTTTTAAATTGATAATTATTTAGTTTCGTAAAAATTGGTCGTTGCCAAATTACCGGCAGTTTTTACATAAATTTCTTATGTTCTTGTGGTTCGGAACCCACGTAAAATTGTAGGTCCCCTCCGCCACCACGGAGGACATACACAATACACGATTACGAGCACAGTTAGGTAGACCAGCCATGAGTGGATCCTAGGGTCTTTGTTGGTCTGAAACATTATAACATTATATAACATTATATATATATTTATATATATATCATATATATATATATATATATATATATATATATTATAATATATCATATATATATATGTGTGTATATATATATATATATATATATATATATAATATATATTATATATATTATATATATATATATAATATATATATATATATATATATATATGATATATATATATATATATATATATATATATTATATATCTATCATATATATATATATCATATATATATATATATATATAAATATATACAGGGTGCAGCAGAAATACCTCCCACATTTTGCGGCAGAAATACCTCCCACATTTTAAAGGTTGACAAAAGACCAAGGTAACTGCTATTAAAAATTTATTTCACTGTTGTTTAAACAAAGGGCTACAGTTTTTATTCATTTGGTTTTAAAAATGACATCCTCCAAATGGTGGCCTCTATTCGCCGTACACTGTTGTAGACGATTTCTAAAGTTTTCCATCATCCGAAGACTCATTTCTGGCGGTATTTCTGCCATTTTTTTGGTGAATAGCATCCTTTAATTCTTCAATGGTTGCTGGTCGATGTTTGTAGACCTCAGCTTTCAAGTAACCCCAGAGAAAATAATCGCAGGGGCGAGATCGGGCGAGCGTGCAGGCCATCCAATGTCACCGCGTAAGGAAATCAAATGTCCTGGAAACATCTCTCTCAAAGCTTCCATTGATCTTCTCGCTGTGTGTGCGGTGGCTCCATCCTGTTGAAACCACACATCCGGACTCCCAAGGTCTCTGAGTTTTCGTTCCAGAAAGGTCCGCAGCATCTCCACATACCGGTCAGATGTTACTGTAACCGAGTGGTCTCCCTCCTCAAAAAAGTAGGGCCCCATACACCAAATCTCGCAACTGCGCACCACACAGTCACTCGTTCGCAGTGTAGAGGTCTTTCATGAAGCTCTCTAGGGTTATTTTCCGCCCAGTAGCGAAAATTCTGCTTATTGACGCAGCCAGAGAGATGAAAGTGAGCTTCATCACTTGTGAGAAGAACAGCATTTGCAGGAACATTTTGAAGGATATCGTCACAGCATGCCATGCGATTTTCCCAGTCGCGTTCATGCAGTTCCTGAACAACCATTAATTTGTATGGATGGAACTTCAGATCGGTTTGTAAAATTCTTCTTCATTTCCGACGTAACATGAAATGAGCACGAAAAGCTCTCTGTGTTGCAATTACAGATTCACCAGTCTTAAACAACGTTTCAACAGCAAACGCACGGTGTGCACCGGTCCAAGCCATGATGGTAACTGATGGTATCTGAAACAAAATGGTAAGACATTAGCTAGATGAAGACACCATTGCCACTTGCCTAAGTTCACTAGCACCACCCAGGTGACAGTTTAAAATGTGGAGGTATTTCTGCCGCACCCTGTATATATATATATATATATATATATATATTATATATATATATATATATATCATAAATATATATATATATATCATATATATATATATATATATATATATATATATATATTATATATCATATATATATATATATATCATTATATATTATATATATATATATATATATATATATATATATATATATATATATATGTATATATATATATATATATATATATATATATATATATATATATAATATATATATATATATATATGACGGTAAAGAAAACCCAAGCGATTCTTTCAATACGTCAATAATAGAAATCCAGTAAAAAGTGTCTTGGGTCCATTGAAAAATGTAAAAGGAGAACTAGTTTCTGAAGACAAGGAAATGGCTACCTTGCTAAACTAATTTTTTACGTCAGTTTTTACTATAGAAGATGTAACGAATATCCCTACGGTCATAGACGTAATACCTTTTGATAATGGTAATATTTTGGATAATATTGTCGTTAGTGAAGGGGAGGTAATGCGCTATATTGATAAAATGAAAACGCGTAAATCACCGGGTCCGGATTCCATATATCCCATACAACTAAAAGAATTAAAAGATAGCATTGTTGTGCCGTTAACAAAGATTTTTAATGCGTCTATTTCTGAGGGGTGCGTACCAGATAATTTCAAGTTAGCAAACGTAACACCTATCTTTAAGAAAGGCGATAAAGGTGCGGCGGGAAATTATAGGCCAATCAGTTTAACGTCTGTTGTAGGTAAGCTACTGGAATCAATAATTAGGGATCGTATAGTCGAACACTTAGAAGTGTATAAGCTAGTTAGAAATACGCAGCACGGATTTAGGCGAAACAATTCTTGCTTAACTAATCTTTTAGAATTTTTCCAAAGCGTGGTTGACGTTTACGATAGATATCGGGCGGTTGATGTAGTGTATTTAGATTTTCAAAAAGCGTTTGACACCGTGCCACACAAGACTCATTGAAAAAACTAAGGCTCATGGAATCAGGGGTGTAGTAATAAATTGGCTAGAAGAGTGGTTGCGAGGTAGGAAACAGAGGGTGGTCGTTGATGGAGCGGAGTCGTGTTGGGCTAATGTAGCGAGTGGCGTTCCTCAGGGTTCTGTATTGGGCCCCTTGCTTTTTCTTATATATATTAACGATTTAGATGTCGGCCTAGTCGGTAAAGTTTCAAAGTTTGCGGATGACACGAAGCTGGGTGGTAGGGCGATTAATGACGAAGATAGAGGTAAAATTCAGGAAGATCTGAATAAAATCGTTGATTGGTCAGTCACATGGCAAATGAGATTTAACGTGGATAAGTGCAAAATTTTGCATATAGGTTCGCGTAACGGAAATTTTGTGTATAGTATGTCAGGGAAAGATTTAACAAGCGTAGAGCAGGAAAAAGATTTAGGAGTTATAGTCACGAGTGATTTAAAAGTAGCGAAACAAAGTACAGCAGCGGTCAATAAGGCGAACAAAGTGTTAGGTTTTATAGCTCGAAATTTTGAGTACAAATCGCGCGATATTATAGTTCCACTTTATAAATCATTAGTTAGACCCCATTTGGAGTACGCGGTCCAATTTTGGAATCCGCATATGCGCAAAGATATAGACAAAATCGAAAGAGTTCAAAGACGAGCAACTAAGATGATTCCGTCGCTTAGGTCAAAGTCGTACGAGGATAGGCTTAAGTAGTTAAAATTGACAACACTCGAGACTAGGAGGTTAAGGGGTGATCTAATCCAGGTTTTCAAAATTATGAATGGGTTCGATAACGTAGATAGAGATAGCTTTTTCGAAATTTCTCAATATAATAGGACTAGGAATAACGGGTGTAAGTTGACAAGTAGAAAGTTCGAGACAGCAGTTGCCAAAAACTTTTTTACGCATAGAATAGTAAATAGCTGGAATAGTTTGCCGGTAGAAGTAATTACTAGCACGTCTATAAACATGTTTAAAAATCGATTAGACGCATATGTTGATAGATTGGGTATAGTTTAAGATAGTAAAATTAAGGCCTTGTGGGGATAGATCCCACAGCTCAACACAAGTGTTGTGGGATATAGGGAGGCAGCGTCTTGGGTTAGGGGCTACTCTCTGTCCTTAAACACCCCATTTAAAGAGATTCCTCTGCTGAGCGGTGCCCCCCATAGTACTGTGAGGTATTGAAAAACTCATGATCTTCACTTGCCCCACAAACACCTTTAAAAGAGAGACCCAAGATGGGTGGACACACATTTCTACATTACTACAGTCTTAACAGCCACACCTACACTTTTCCTCCAAATTGTATATATTGTAATGTATATGGTTGTAAATTTTGACTTGGTCCACAATCGATATGGACCGTGACTTATTTTTCGTGACAAGGTACTAGTGTTGATGGATACCGTAATGAAATTGACTGGATTCTCTGGATCTGATATATTTGCATGTCGGTTATAAATAGATATAGAGTGTAACATATGTGTGGATAGTAGTCTATTATGACGTGATCCTCTGGATCCAGAGATTCTATCTTTAGTTTTAAATCGATAATTAATTAGCTTTGCTAAATTGGTCGTTGCCAATGTACACAGTGTAAAGGAAATTGTTACATAAATTTCTTACGTTCTTGTGGTTCGGAACCCACGTAAAATTGTAGGTACCCTCCGCCACCACGGAGGACATACACAATTACGAACACAGTTAGGTAGATCAGCCATGAGTGGATCCTAGGGTCTTTGTTGGTCTGAAACATTATAACATTATAACATTTATATCATATATTATATATATATATATATATATATATATATATATATTATATATATATATATATATTATATATATAATATATATATACATATATATATATCATATATATACATATAAATATATATATATATTATATATATATATATATATATATTTCATATATACAGGGCGTCCCAAAAAAATGTATACACACTTTAAATAATTATAAAGGCAGTGTTTATTAAAATACATTTCATTTTCAAAATGTAATAGAATCTACAGACATTATTTAATTGTTTTGGCAACGCCTGTTTTCAAACTGACGTCCATTCTGGTCCAGGCACTGCTGATAACGCGAAGCAATGGAATCGCAAACATCACGAAACATTTCGTTTGGTATTTGTGTGCATTCTCGTTCAATGGCTGCTCTCAATTCAGCGACTGTTGCAGGTTTTATAGCGTAGACTTTGTCTTTTAATTATCCCCATAAAAAAAGTCTAGTGGTGTGAGGTCTGGTGAACGCGGAGGGTATTCTACGAAACCCCTTCGTCCAATCCACATCCACATCGTGCCAAGTACCACTCGCAATACTCCACTCTTCGGTCCGGATCATCTTCATTAATAGCATGGACTAATCTTGGAATGTAACTTTTCCATTGACAGCGCTTCAAAATGCGTTGGACAGACGATTCTGAAATTCCTACCTCACGACTCGCTTGCCGCACAGATTTTCTTGGACTTTGGTGATACGTTTCCAGTACTCTTTCTTGCTTTGTGGGGCTTGTCGATGTCCGTGGTCTTCCGGAACGCTTCTTGTGGACATTCTGAACAGTTCCATCGGCTTCAAACTTATCTCTAATTCGAGTGATTGTAAGTCGCGTTGGTGGATCTGTTTGAAACTCCCTCCTAAACTGTCTTTGCACTTCAACTGCGTTTTCACACTTCCAGTAGCATTTTAGAATGAATTTCCTTTGTTCAAAGCTTAGTCTGACTGCCATTATTAATTCTAATGGTTTTAACTTGGAAAGAAAGAAACATCAATTGAGCTATCAGCTGTTAAAGTGTGTATACATTTTTTTGGGACGCCCTGTATATATATATATATATATATATATATATCATATATGTTAAAACCTCCCTCTATGGCCCTGAGTCGGTTCGGATCGACGGGGGTTCTAGTTAGGAGGCAGCAACGGATATTTCTTCAATACTTTTCTTCTATAACATTCTAATTCTTTTCTCCCGCTTTCGGGTCGACAGTTGTTAATTCTTCTCTTTCTATAATACTCTGATACTTTCTCTTGGTACTAAACTTATCGACTTTACTGACTAAATTCCTGAAGAGAACAAGGCTCGAAGGAAAAGATTAAAAAAAACTTATTTTACTGTAGTTTACTTCTCAAAATATACAGGTAGTGCTCTGAATTTACAGGGGTAGAGGTTCGACCTCTTTCGACCATGGATCAGGCCGGAATCTAAAAATATTAAGGAGGCAAAGGGCCTCTGCCCCCTCCCCGCAGCGAGGCTGCTAACAAGGGAGTCTCTTAGCAGTGACCAAGGCAGAGAGCCGTAATGAAGTGAAGTTCATTTTACAAATACATGTATAATATAAGCCTAAATGTTGGGGGACGGCAGTTGAAGGTTAAGTTTCCCCACTTTTAAACACGATCAGATGTTTGAAAGATTCCACAAAAAAAAAAAAAAAAAAAAAAAAAAAAATCTTATTTTTTTGCCGAATCTTCATTTCTGAAGGCGATATCATTTCATAGTAGTACATAAGTACAATTTAAGTACACGACTGAGTATGTATTAATTTTGGTTCATTACAATTACGATTACAATTACCAATTAATTCATATTCACTTATTATTGTTTAATTACACTTCTGTTAAAGTACATTCTTACATTATATATTAAATCATTACATTTAATTACAGTTTCATTGAAGTATACGTCGTTTACCATTCTTACAGTGTTTTTTATATATTTATATATGGTTATAATATATGGTTATAATATATGATTATAATATATGGTTATTATATATGGTTATTAGTACAACACAAGTACATGAGACATGACACACATGATATAACAACGCATGATAATGTTATAAATTCGAATCAGAGCGAAAGGAGATTTTTATCTTTGAAACGTTCGATTTTGCTGTGATTCGCGAATTCGACCACTCACTTACTGTAAGCCTAATGAATATCTTGTAGGTGAACGCACTTGAAAAAAAAAAAAAAAAATACATGTTGACGTATTTTACATGTACGTAATACAATAGGTTGTGTGCGTAATATAGAGACGCGTAAAATATGGACTGATAGGTTGATAGGTATCAGTAGACAATAGGTAGGAAACAACATAAATAATGATGTATAGAGAATGAAGTTTTTTTCCTTTTATTATTATTATTATTATTAAAGAATTTACCATACATTCAATACGGAAGATGTCCAAATACTAAAGACGTGATTCAGTGTTCAAGGTATAGGAAACGTGAAGAGAATTAAGTTACTTTATGACGTCATAGTTATTGAATTTGTACGTATAATACAAATCATTATTAGGAAGATTTACAAGAACGAATTAGAGACAAAGAGTGGGTATTAATGACTAAGAAGTACAACTACGGGTTCCAATCCTGTTACAAGCAATGTGTATGCATAATCTATGGACGAGGGTGAGATGCAAGACAACCATAATTAATTATAATAAATTCTATAACAAATGAAAAATAGAAAATTGATACGACTAAACCATAGAAATGGTAGCTCGTAGGGTTGTGACACAAACAAAAATAGAAAGCTACAAATAAAATCTTTTATCCAAACTCGCGTTAAGCGATTTTTGTTCTTATGTAAAAAATGAATATTGATTATTCATTGTTCATTTTTACATTGCTCTCCCCTTTAAAAATGATATTTATACAATAATATAGTAGGGTACAATTCATACAATACAACTGAGAAAATAACATCTAACGAATTCAAATTAGATGATGACGAATTTTTCTTTACATTACAAATTTTATACAGAACAAGTGAGTTATTATGCTTAGAGTTATTATAGTTATTATAAACTATAAAAAATTCAAAGATTAATACTTTAATTTAGACAAACAATTAAGTTAGACAAACAATGATATTGTTAAAATTTTTTTCAAAATTTTTATTTTTCTGTGGGAAAAATTACATACATAATGAATAGTAGATAAAAGGGAAAAACGTAAATCGTACAATCTATAAACTAATTTTTATTGACTGTTGTAGGTACAAATCGAATTACGTAGTGGATGATGTATAGACCTGTAGTCAACTGTGTATTTGTGTGTGTTAGGTACAAAGTGTGTATCTTATAATTTCGAGGGACAGATTAGCTGAGAGGATTGTTAAATTAACTGAATAAATGCCTGAGCAAAAATTTATACAGAGTAAGCAAAAATGCTTAAGACTATATAAATAGCAGAGTTAGCACTTACACGCAATGAAATAGTGTATTGTGATATCCAATGATTTTAGCATAAGGTTTGTGTGTATATATATATATATATAATATATATATAGTGTGTGCATATATGAGTGTGTATGCGTAGGGATTTGGAAGGTTTTTGAATTAACAAAGTTTAAAAGTAATGTACATTAATTTAAGATGGGTTTAGGGTTATAAAATCTTTTAAGTTTAAGTCAATTATTGTTAAAATCTAATTACAGGTAGTATTTATGATGGTGTATGCATCTGAGTTTCATGTGAAAGTGACTTGAAGTAAGGAAATAAAATGAATTCGAATATGTATGAAAAGTAATGTAATTCAATTAGAATTATCGAATTTACGTAATTAAATCAGTTACACGTATATTAAGGTAATAAAAAAAACGTACTTAGAGGAACTTACAAGTAATGGAAGTAAATCTAGTGGTATAAAAAATTAATTTTTGAAGATGGAATTAAATTCGACTAGTAACATTCCTAGCTATATACGAAATATATAACCATTAACATTAACCAGAAGTATCGGTACGATAATTGAATTAAAAAAAATTAAGAATACAAATTAAAAATAGAAATCAATTATGCATTTTAATGAACTAAACATATAGTATACTTAAAAATAAAAAACACAACTTAACATAAATTGAGGTTATGTTCCATAGTACCAAAGAGGAATTAACCATGGTTGAACCATTGCTCTGGTTCACACTGGGTTCAACTGGGGTCCGGGTGTTAAAATAAAATAAAAATAAAAAAACAGTTTGGAGTACTACATTCGGGGGAATTGAGTGACTAAGCAGGGGGTATAAGTCTGAAATTGACAATTACGTCTTTTCGCGAGCACTTTGCTCTTTTTTTTTTTTTTTTTTTTTTTTAAAAGATTGATGTCACACTCCTTAGAACAAAAATTAAAAGAGTTCAAACAAAATGGAGGGACGGCATGTTCCTCAGCATTGTAAATTAAAAAGGAGTCATTGGGACAAGATCGATTAATTATTACACAACTATTATTATCACATATACATTACAATGATTATCAAAGTCATTATAAACAATTGTAAGAACTGTTTTGGTTACAAATAATAAAATACATAACTATATATTTATATACGCAACAATGCATGAAGAGAAAAGACAAATCGGTGAATTTCCTTCTTACAAAAAAAAAATTAACTAAAGAGACAAACGGGTCAATTCAGGTTGAATTTAATTCTCTTTTACAACAAAAAAAAAGGTTGAATTAAATTCTTAAATTACATTTTCTTAAATTAAATTCTCTTAAGTTAGAAAGAAAAAGTTGAATTCAATTGACTGCATTGAAATGACTGGGGACTTGAAAACTGACGTCTTCAAAAACCGACTTAAAAAAAAACTGACTTCTTCAAAAAAACTGACTTCTTCAAAAAAACTGACTTCTTCAAAAAAACTGACTTCTTCAAAAAAACTGACTTCTTCAAAAAAACTGAAAATGGAAAATGACTGCACTTGATCTCTATCAAGTGGAGACTATTAACCTCTGTTTTGTTTGTCCCTCTTGGCGCAACCTTCTGACTTGACCTCTTATCAAGTATTTCTATAAATCTCTGGGGCGGTTGTCCCTCTTGGCGCAACCTTCTGACTTGACCTCTTATCCAGTATTTCTATAAATCTCTGGGGCGGTTGTCCCTCTTGGCGCAACCTTCTGACTTGACCTCTCATCAAGTATTTTCTATAAATCTCTGGGGCGGTTGTCCCTCTTGGCGCAACCTTCTGACTTGACCTCTTATCAAGTATTTCTATAAATCTCTGGGGCGGTTGTCCCTCTTCGCGCAACCTTCTGACTTGAAAACTGACTTCAAAACTGACTTGCAACTTATTTGCAACTAAAACTGACTTCAAACTGACTTGCAACTTATTTGCAACTAAACTGACTTCAAAACTGACTTGCAACTTATTTGCAACTAAAACTGACTTCAAAACTGACTTGCAACTTATTTGCAACTAAAACTGACTTCAAACTGACTTGCAACTTATTTGCAACTAAACTGACTTCAAAACTGACTTGCAACTTATTTGCAACTAAAACTGACTTCAAAACTGACTTCCAACTTATTTGCAACTAAAACTGACTTCAAAACTGACTTGCAACTTATTTGCAACTAAAACTGACTTCAAAAATTACTTCAAGTATCTCTCTAAATCTATAAACTCTCTATAAACACTCTCTTTCTTAATTTGCAAGTCAATTCAATTCAATAAATTGAAAAAAATTGGAAACAAAAATAAAAAATGTAAACAACATTTCACTCGAATGTACGTGAAGGTACGGTACTATTATGTTTGGTACATAAAATAAAATTATTCTATACTGAATATAATAGTGAAAATAACTCTGAAATTAACTCTCTGAAATTAACTCTCTGAAATTAACTCTCTGAAATTAACTCTGTTACATTTAACTTCTCTTACATTTAACTTCTCTTACATTTAACTTGTGTGACTTTTAACTTCTGACTTTTAACTTGTGTGACTTTTAACTTGTGTGACTTTTAACTTCTGTGACTTTTAACTTCTGTTACATTTAACTTCTGTGAAATTAGTTTCACTAAAAAAATGTATCACTGGTGTCTGAAATGTTCACTGGGTTTCTTGTAAATTCTGACTTGATACTCATTATTAACTGTTAATAATACTGACTTTTCAAGTGTTTATAAATTTCTTTAAAAAAACAAACTCTGTACTTAACAAAATTTCTAAGGGCGAAATCCTCAGAGACGTGTCCTGAAGACGTCTTGCTGGCTACTTCTTCTTGGATGAAAACTAGGCGTGGAGAACTTGGAGTCGTGACACACCGGTTCAAGGGTGGATGTTACGAACAAGAAGTCGTAACACGCCGGTCAAATGGTGGGTCGCCACTTGTTAAACTCTTGGCTACAGACTCGCCAGACTGTTATGCCAATATCTTCTAAGTGCTTGGGTCGTCTTGATTTTTATCCTGATGCAGGGTCGCCACTTTGTTAACCCCTCCGTCTATGGCCCTGAGTCGGTTCGGATCGACGGGGGTTCTAGTTAGGAGGCAGCAACGGATATTTCTTCAATACTTTTCTTCTATAACATTCTAATTCTTTTCTCCCGCTTTCGGGTCGACAGTTGTTAATTCTTCTCTTTCTATAATACTCTGATACTTTCTCTTGGTACTAAACTTATCGACTTTACTGACTAAATTCCTGAAGAGAACAAGGCTCGAAGGAAAAGATTAAAAAAAAATTCTTTTACTGTAGTTTACTTCTCAAAATGTACAGGTAGTGCTCTGAATTTACAGGGGTAGAGGTTCGACCTCTTTCGACCATGGATCAGGCCGGAATCTAAAAATATTAAGGAGGCAAGGGGCCTCTGCCCCCTCCCCGCAGCGAGGCTGCTAACAAGGGAGTCTCTTAGCAGTGACCAAGGCAGAGAGCCGTAATGAAGTGAAGTTCATTTTACAAATACATGTATAATATAAGCCTAAATGTTGGGGGACGGCAGTTGAAGGTTAAGTTTCCCCACTTTTAAACACGATCAGATGTTTGAAAGATTAAAAAAAATAAAATAAAAAAATAAAAAATAAAAACATCTTATTTTTTTTTGCCGAATCTTCATTTCTGAAGGCGATATCATTTCATAGTAGTACATAAGTACAATTTAAGTACACGACTGAGTATGTATTAATTTTTGGTTCATTAAAATTACGATTACAATTACCAATTAATTCATATTCACTTATTATTGTTTAATTACACTTCTATTAAAGAACATTCTTACATTATATATTAAATCATTACATTTAATTACAGTTTCATTGAAGTACATTACGTCGTTTACCATTCTTACAGTGTTTTTTATATATTTATATATGGTTATAATATATGGTTATAATATATGGTTATAATATATGGTTATTAGTACAACACAAGTACATGAGACATGACACACATGATATAACATAACGCATGATAATGTTATAAATTCGAATCAGAGCGAAAGGAGATTTTTATCTTTGAAACGTTCGATTTTGCTGTGATTCGCGAATTCGACCACTCACCTACTGTAAGCCTAATAAATATCTTGTGAGGGGTGAACGCACTTGAAAAAAATTTAAAAAAAAAATACATGTGGACGTATTTTACATGTACGTAATACAATAGGTTGTATGCGTAATATAGAGACGCGTAAAATATGGACTGATAGGTTGATAGGTATCAGTAGACAATAGGTAGGAAACAACATAAATAATGATGTATAGAGAATGAAGTTTTTTCTTTTTATTTTTATTATTATTATTAAAGAATTTACCATACATTCAATACGGAAGATGTCCAAATACTAAAGACGTGATTCAGTGTTCAAGGTATGGAAAACGTGAAGAGAATTAAGTTACTTTATGACGTCATAGTTATTGAATTTGTACGTATAATACAAATCATTATTAGGAAGATTTACAAGAACGAATTAGAGACAAAGAGTGGGTATTAATGACTAAGAAGTACAACTACGGGTTCCAATCCTGTTATATGCAATGTGTATGCATAATCTATGGACGAGGGTGAGATGCAAGACAACCATAACACTGGTATGCATCAATTTTGCTGTCAATGCTTTTGTAAGTGATTCTTATAGAGGTTTTCCTGCTGATTTCGAATCTGCAATCCATTTTTCTCAATCAGCTCAGGTTATCCGGCTATGGCCTCATAAGTAAAATAGAATTTTTCGTGATTTTGTCAAAGCGGAATTGGAACAGTAACATCTATCATCACTTGTTTCACTTTTATAATATCTTTTTTTACTTTTCAGGCATATAGATAAAATATTTCATAATGAATAGAGCGTGTAAAAATGATCCCAATAGATTCTGCTACATATGTGGGACGGTTACCATGCCAAATAACCAGTCCCAAATCACTAAATTTTTGAAGACAATGTATGAGCATACTTTGGAATTAAGCTAGGGGACCAGGACAAAAATTTCGCCCCTCATATGTGCTGCAAGACGTGCATTGAAATTTGAGAAGATGGAGCAAAGGCAGAGCGAAATCTTTGCCTTTTGGAATTCCCATGATTTGGAGAGAAGGAAAGGATCACGTGACAGATTGCTATTTCTGCATGACAACCTCCAAGGTGGCTATAAATTTATTTTTCTTAAATATTTGAAATCCTCGTATGAAACTTGACATAATATTCACCATAATGTAATATTCACCATATATAGCATAATATTCACCATAATGGTAATCATACATTTACATATACATTAGGGTGGAGCGAAAAATACTTTTTTTCTAGTATGAAGTTCTAATAGTGATTAAAAGTTGCATTTAGTGGACGATATATACCTGCCAAAATATGAGTTCATTTGTTTAATATTTTCAGCTGCGGGCTAAAGTTAACACAATTTTGGGTAAAAAGGAAAAAAATGCTTCTGTTTTAGGTTTATCAAACTATTATAAAATGTTATCTTAGAATTATCTAATAGTTTGATTAAGATTCTTAAATGATAAGATTTCGTTTTTTAAAAATGCCTTTTCATATGCTTAATATCTTCAGCTGCCACAAGAGGGCTGAAGTTAACTTAAAAATGACAATTAAGTATGATTCTGTATTTACTTGAAAAAGGGAACAGTAATAAATTAGGATGTCTCTCCTCCTTTATACTGGCTTGAGACAGTTAAGAAACATTATTTCGTGCCTTAGCGGAGTTACCACCCTTTCCCCATCCCCAACCAACCTCCCTCTAGAAAGGGTTCTTGCTGAAGACTATTTAGTAATTTGCTTTTGTGTCAAATTTTGGCTGTTTTTTCCTTGATTCTAATGTACAGTAGCACGAATCCAACCGTCTCTGTTTGTAGGTCCGCAGACTGATCCAGCAGCGTCTGTAACGAGCTTGACGCATCTCTCTACGGCTTGTGTATGACATGGAAACTGAAATAATTCTGAATGAAGAGTAGTACCATGTTTGATGCATGATTCAATATCATCAAGAGAAACTCCTTTAGTTATCGGTGGTTCTGCTATCTGAAAATCTTGCCACATAATGAGATCTGTATAGTCTTTGGCATAAAAATTTATTTCTGGCACCTTAAAATACCTGATAACATCTGTTTCTTGAATGCATGCCCTTGCTTTTATGATACGCCTAAATCCCAACTGACGCACATGCTCCCTTTCATCAGCTATCATTGCAATGAGAATGTTTTCTTGATTTGCGTAATATGCATTTCGCTGAATGACTGAGTCATGTACTCTCCTAAGCTCTTCACGGAGATACCGGCTTCTTGCAATCATATGCCACATATGTTTAGCACCATATTGCCATAATGGTTTACGCTTTATCTGAAACCACATTGGTGCGTATACCCTAACAATGAAAGTAGCTAATTCTTGTAAATTGCCTGGAGGATTCTCTGTGCTTGCATATAACCGCAGAGTCCTGTTTGCTGTGGTGAGCCACCTTGAATGTGATATATTGCCTGGACTCTTATGACTAAGACTCTTTGAGAATGTTCCACTTGATATAGCCTTGTGAATTTCAAGAAGGTATTTCTGGTCAGTACTTATGTCATCTACATCAACTTCACACATGTCCTCTTGAATTTCAATGGGTTTGAAGTTAACTATGGGAAGCTTTTCACAGTCTGAAAGTGCTCGGCCAATTTCTCCTGAAAATGCTCTTGGTCCAGTAGTGGTACCATCCAAGTGATGAAACAGATGGCGCAATGGAAGTTCATTAAGGTGTAAAAGGCATATCAGCCACTGCAATGGCTTATTAAAGGCTTCTTCCAGTAATCTTATTGTGCCTCCAATACTACCAGTGTTAACCACTGTCGAATAGGGCGGATCGAAAATGAGGTTTTTAAACTTTTTTCGAAATTCAAATATGGCTAGTGCGGAAAATATGTGGGTGCTATAGATAATGACTGTGCATAAATATTAGTCCTGCGAAATTATATCTTCAGGTGCCACAAAGCCGTCGAAAAAGTGAAATATAATGATTTTCTTATATTCTGCATTAGTACAATAACTGAAACTTACTTGTTATTATTATATATTAAGTGTTCCAATTACCAAAATAGTTACTGAATTACGCAGCTCTTAGTTTATTTAGATCAATGTTCTTTTGATTAATGATCTAAAATCCAGAACTCACCACGAGGAGGTGGCTGCGTGTCGAGCTTCACCCATGCCCTCCCAACCACCCATCCTTGCGCATGTTTTTTTCTATTAACGTTTTTTAAACTTTATATTCAGCTTTACTTTCGAATGATGGCATTTTTTTACGTGACTGAAGTGTTGATCTTATGAAGCCATCTCGCGCGTTCAATCCAAATACTTTTGATGATGCTTCAGTCACTAATTTTACCATTCTTTCTACTACTTGTGTATGACAAGGGAATTTCTCGAATGGAGGACTCTTGTTTTCTATGAATTCTTCAATCTCATTTTCTGTCAGGTGTCTTGTCACAGGTGATTCAGTGACAATGCATTTTTGCCAATTAATTAAATCAGTATAATCAGTAGCTTCAAATTGAATAACAGGTACTGTGAAACGCCTCACAACTTTTTCCTTGTTTGTTTGCCTTGCTTTCTTTATTCACCTCCACGCTAATTCTCTTATGGCGCTGCGGTCATCATGAATCATTGATGCTAGAATATTTTCTGGATTTGCAAAAAATGCATTTCTTTGTATGACAGGGTTTACAATATCCTTTACTTCGTCATTAAGTGTTCTTGTTAGTTCAATAGTTTTGAAAACATGTTTTGAGCCATTGACAAAAGACGTACTTTGCTTAATAGAAAACCACATTGGGATGTAGACCTTCATTATAAAAGAAGCAATGTTCATGAGGTTCTCAGATGGACTTACAGTTGAAACGTATAGACGAAGCAAACGATTTGCTGTAGTCAGCCATCGTGAATGTGCCATTTTGCCTGGACTACGATGAGCAAGATCTGGAGAGCAATATCCCTTTGTTATGGCCTGATGAATATCAATTAGATATTTTTGGTCGGTGCTAAGATCTTTACAGTCTACAGTTGGTTCCTCAGCATCAATCCTTTCAAACTCGACAATAGGAAGACTCTCACAGTTCTCTAATTCCCTGCCAATAGGACCGGTGAATCCGCGGGGGCCAGATGTTTTTCCATCCAGCTTTGCAACTAAATGGCGTAATGGCAATTCATTGGCATGGAACTGGCACACTAAATGTTGGACTGGCTTCTTCAGCTTCAATTCTATAAGCCTTATAACGCCTCCCTTTTCTCCAGTGTTGACTGCTGCACCATCGCATCCAATGGCAACAAGGTTTTCCAGGTTCATGTCATTATTTCCAATATACTCAAACATTCCTTTACATATTTCTTCAGCTGATCCAGAATTCACAGAATAATGGCCCAAATAATCTGAACCAGGTTCTCTCACTAAAGTGATATGTTCTTCTGTTACCTTCTTCTGATATACTTTGGACTCTTTTTTTTCTTGGAAGAGTGTAGAATCTTTTCGACCATCAAAATAGATTCCTCTGATTGGGACCTGATTTTGATCTTTCATAATTTCTGATCTCTTCTTTTGTCTTTCTCTTCTGATTTTACTCCTATCCACTACTTCAGATGTATTGTCAATAGAAACTTCTCCAATATCTTGCAATACTGCACTAACAATGAATGCTACAGCTCGATCTGAAACTGCAGTCCTGTCACAAGCAGTAGCCACTGAAGGTAGATTTGTAGTTTTCCTTTTCTTGAATAATTGTTCTTCAGGTTGTTCGAGCTTTCTCTTCGAGCTAACTGGCTCTGGAAATGTATCGTCTGATATTTCGCCAGATTCACTTTCACTCTTTGATGTCGATGATGATAATTCAACATTTGTATCCTGCAATTTCTCCTGTGAAGATTCTTTGGTGAGCCTCACAGCTTCTTTTGCTTTCTTAGCAACGTAGATGCTTTTGTCTTTGAGAGTGTAATATCTACTCTATCAATAAACAGTTTTCTTTCACTCCTTTGATCTAAGAGGAACGTCACTTCTTCCTTTGGAACCGTTTTTTCTTTGGGACAAGAACATTGTGTTAGTACTTTGCACTTGCACGCTGCAATGTCAAAAAGTTTCGTGTGTGCTTCTTTTTTGAACATATCAATCTTTGCTTTGTAAGCTTCAGAATTTTTTCTGCTTTGGTATGGCTTCATAATGACACGATACTTCTCGTGGTAGCTTCTGAACATTGTTTCAATTCGCCTGTCTGACAGAATTGGGACGGAAGCACTTCCCCAAATTGTTTTCAATTTATCAACAACTTGTTCTAATATTTGAGATATTGAAGGATCTTTATTAGTATTCTGTTTCAAATCGTTTCTTACAAAACAAGTAATATTTAAAAACTCCTTCGTATTTAGGAAGATTCCTGTGCCACAAATCTTCCCCCATACCAAACATGGGGCACTCAGTTGAGGCCCTGGTTGATTTTGCACAAACTCGAGACATTTTGAAAGTATACAAATCTGAAAAAGAAAGAGCTAATATCAATTATACGTTAATTTCAGTTAATAGTACATGGCAAACTTAGGGCAACACAATACAGAAATGCAAAATATATAAGAAATATAGTTTAGACTATCTGAGTAACGCCAACAACAGAACACCCACCTGCTACGAGAGCGACAGCTACACTGAACCGAGGTACTCACGTGACAGCTGAGTGAGCTGACTATAGAAAACTGTTTTTAGAGAATAGAAACTTTTTTTAAAGGTTGACTGAGCTATTTTTATACAAGTGTGAATAAATTCTTGTCTATTGTGCATCGTGGACTCTGTAATTATTGGTTAAAATCTGCTTTTTTCAATTTTTTTCAATATTGAAGGTCATTGTGGCACCTGAAGATATTAATGTTATGATTTTAAATTTATACCAGCTTATTTCCTCACTACTCCACACACTTTCCACACTAGCCAATCTGAAAATTTGAAGAAGGAGTTTTTCACTCCGCCCTACTGTCGAATCACAGCCAACTGCAACGATGTTCCCAATATCAACATTCCTTTCTTTCAAGCAATTCACTAGCGCTGTGCAAATGTATTTAGCTTTGCCACTGGAAGGTGTCACATGTGCAAAGTACAGAGAGTGTGGTTCAGATATTATGCTGATATGCTCTTCGCGTTTGGTTCTTTGGTGGTTAGAGCCATCACTCTCCTGGACTTGAATCATTGTTTTATCCTTTCTGCCATCAAAGTATAATCCCCGCATGGTTTTTGGCTCTCCTATCTGTTGTAGTTCCTTTCTCTGTTTTTGTCTTTCACGTCTTAGCTTACTTCTGTCTATAATATTCCCTTTGTCTTCGGGAGTAACAATTTTAAGATCTGCCAATACTGCAGAAGCAATAGCAGCCCCAGCTCTGTCCGACATTTTAAATCTATCACAAGTAATTGCTAATGAAGGCAGTGGCTCACGCATCTGTTTGTTCTGATATTACATATTGAGTCGAGGTTGTATCTTCCTTATTATCTTCAGATATCTCTTCTAGTTGTTGAAGTTCACTTGTCTCTGTTTCGATTTGTAAGTTGGACGTATTGTTTATAGCAGCACTAGTTGTTTGTGAGGATTCCAGACGTGCTTTTTCCATTTCCTTTCGATGTTCTCTTGCTTGTAATCGTCTTGTGTGTACTATGTCAATGCTTCCTATCACCATTATTCCGCGTGTTCGTTGGTCATTTAAAAAATCCTGCTCTTTTGGAGGGACTTTCTTACTCTTTTCACATGAGCATCTCCTAAACTCCTTACATTTGCATGTGCAGATGTCAAACAAAGTGCATTTTCAAGAGTTTTCAAATTCTTGAAGCTGATTTTTGTACTTAGGCCGATCCTTGCGTGACTTGTATGGCTTTAATAAGGACCTGTATTTATCATGGTACACTCGCATCATCTGTAAAACGCGTGTATGTGAAACTATTGGCAAAGAGGCCTTCTTCCGAATATTTTCTACCTTTTTGGAAACTGCCTCTGCTATTTCAGAAAATGAAGGCTCCTTGTTATTCATCTGCTCCTTCACTAAATGTTTTGTGAACAGGTAATCTTTCATAATGCAGTTATAAGTTGGTAGTTGCATATCACTCATCTCACAAGGTACTTCAAATATGGCACACTTCATATGTTCTCTAGTGAAATGTTTATATTTAGTATTTGATGCCATAATATTTTTAAGAAAATTCACAATCACAAAATATCCTGTAACATCAAAACATTATATAATTAATATATATAATATATTTTATAAGTATATATAATATATTATATAAATATATAATATATTATATAAATAAACTAAAATTATATAATACATTATAACAAGCATTTTATAATAAAATCAATATTATCTCTATATAAATCACTTTAAAATAAAGTTTTATAATATTCCGATCATATTAAAAAACTCTCCGATCAACTGAGCGACTAGGCCTACTACCTAAGAAGACAAGTGTTAACACACTGTTCTAATGACTCACAGAAAGAAATTCCTTCACACCAAAACACTCCCCCACAACCCTCCCCAAACCCTCCCCCACAACATTCAGTGTAGTCTCAACATGACTCAGTTACTCTAAATTGTGTTAACTTCAGCTCTCTTGTGGCAGCTGAAGATATTAAGCATATGAAAAGGCATTTTTAGGAAACGAATTCCTATCATTTAAGAATCTTAATCAAACTATTAGATAATTCTAAGAAAAATTTTATAATAGTTTGACAAACCTAAAAGAGAAACATTTTTTTCCTTTTTACACAAAATTGTGTTAACTTTAGCCCCCTGGTGGCAGCTGAACATTTTAAACAAATGAACTCATATTCTGGCAGACATATTTCGTCCACTAAATGCAACTTTTAATCACTATTAGAACTTCATACTAGAAAAAAAGTATTTTTCGCTCCACCCTAATATACATGTTAACCCCTCCGTCTATGGCCCTGGGTTGGTTCGGATCGACGGGGGTTCTAGTTACGGAGGCAAGCAACGGATATTTTTTCTATATACTTTTCTTCTATAACTTTCTAATTCTTTTCTCTCGCTTTATGGGGTCGACACTCTGTTAATTCTTTTTTTTCAATAATACTCTGATACTTCTACTTTACTGACTAAATTCCTCTGAAGATAGCCCAACTCGAGGGGGAAAATAAAAAGTTTCACTTGCTGTGATTTACTTCTTAAAAATATACAGGTACTGCTCTGAATTTACAGGGGTAGAGGTTCGACCTCTTTCGACCATAGCTCAGGCTGGAATCTAAAAATATTAAGGGGGCAAGGGGCCTCTGCCCCCTCCCCGCAGCGAGGCTGCTAACAAGGGGAGTCTCTTAGCAGTGACCAAAGCAGAGAGCCGTAATGAAGTGTCCTCCATTTTACAAATACATGTATAATATATAAGCCTGAATGTTGGGGAACGGCAGTTGGAGGTTAAGTTTCCCCCCTTTTAAACACGATCAGATGTTTGAAAGATTCCAATAAAGATTTAAAAAAAAATAAATAAAAATAAAAACTAATCTTTTTTTTTTTGCCGAATCTTCATTTCTGAAGGCGATATCATTTCATAGTCGTACACAAGTACAATTTAAGTACACGACTGAGTACATTTTTGTTTGGGTTTATTACAATTATGATTTCGATTATGGATTACTTCCCATTCGCTTATGATTGTCCCTTACAGTTCTATTAAAGTACATTCTTACATTATAAATTAAATCATTACATTTAATTACAGTTTCCTTGAAGTACATTACAAGTTATTATTAATTAAAGTATTACAGTTAATTACAATTAAACAGTTACTATAACTTTTTGTTTTGTTTTTACAGTGTTTCATATTAATAGACAATTAAGATGTTAGAAATATAATACAAAGTACATGGCACACATGATATAGATTTATATACATAATATGTTATAATATGTTTAACATGTTATAAATTTGGATCAGAGCGAAAGATGTTGTTTATCTTAGAAACGTTCAATTCTGCTGTGATTCGCGAATTCGACCACTTACCTACCCAAGCATTTATGAATATCTTGAGGGGTGAGCGCACTTAAAAAAAAATAAAAAAATACATGTGGACGTATTTTACATGTAAGTAACAGAATAGGTTGTGTGCGTAATATAGACGCGCGTAAAATATGGACTGATAGGTTGATAGGTATCAGTAGACAATAGGTAGGAAACAACATAACTAATGATGTATAGAGAATGAAGTTTCTTTTTCTTTTATTATTATTATTATTATTATTATTATTATTATTATTAAAGAATTTACCATACATTCAATACGGAAGATGTCCAAATACTAAACACGTGATTCAGTGTTCAAGGTATGGAAAACGTGAAGAGAATTAAGTTACTTTATGACGTCATAGTTATTCACATTATGTCATACGTACAGTATAACTGTAAGTCATTATTTGGGAGGACCTAAAAGAAACGAATTAAAGAGAGAGTGGGTATCAAGGACTAAGAAGCACAACTACGGGTTCCAATCCTCTTATATGCAATGCGTATGTATAATCTAGGGTCGAGGGTGAGATGCAAGACAATCATAATTAATTATAATAACTTCTATAACAAATGGAAAATGGATACGACTAAACCATAGATATGGTAGATCGTAGGGTTGTGACACGAACAAAAAAATAGGAAGCTACAAGGAAAATTATTATCCAAACTCGCGTTAAGCGATTTTGGTTCTTAAGTAAAAATGAATATTGATTATTCATTGTCCATTTTTACATACATATTGTTATAGAAAATACATTTACACATACATATTGTTATACAAGTTACATTTACATATACAATGATTGTATATTTTCTTTCTTTTTCATTCATATTGTCCCCGAAGGGACAATATGAATGAAAAAGAAAGAAAATATACAGACTCCATCGACCTATTTCATATCTTACAGACCGCAGCCTTCCCTCACGAGCCGCCACTGTCTGAATGCTTCTTGTATTTCATATGCAAGTTTTATATCCATGTTTCTGTGTTTCTATTTTCAGGAGTTAACAAGAAGAATAAACACATTGTTGTATACCCTGACATTCCTTCTGCTATGAGACCTGTATCCCATGGTCCTGGAATTCCAATACCCGACCCACCTCAAACCCTGGACTTCGATGATTCTGATGATGAATCAATGACCAATGCCAATGACCAGTCCCAGTCGTATATACCTCAAAATACCGCTTCAAATGAGCCGAGGCCTCTCAACCAGGCCAAACTTAATGATCTTACCAGGGATTTAGGACTTTCCAAATTAGCTGCCGAGATCTTGGGCTCACGACTTCGAGAGGACAACTTGCTGGCTCCGGGAACAACATTCTCCTGGTATACGAAACGAGAGGAAGAATTCCGCAAGTTTTTGCAGTGCACGAAAATACCTCTTCCTTAGTGTACTGCTGCAATGTTGAGGGGCTATCGAATCTTTGGGCCTGCCATATAACGCATCAGAATGGAGGCTATTTATAGACTAGTCTAAACGATTTGAAAGCAGTACTTCTCACATTGGAATAGGGTTGCATCAGTCCCTGTAGCACTTTCCGTACAACTTACTGAGAGCTACGATAACATGAAAATTTTAATGGATGCTTTCGTATACGACCAACATAACTGGAGGATCTGTGGAGATTTGAAGGTAATACTAATATCATAAGTAAACTATTGCTATTGACTATGTTGTTTTTCCAAAGGTTATTTGAGAGCGTATAAGAACACTTAACTTCCCCACAGAATGATACAGTCCAATGCATAGATTTTTTTATCTGATAGAACAAATTCTCTAAATTCTTTAAATATTTTCATTTTTTTTCAGATTGTGGCATTTGTATTGGGAATGCAAGGGGGATACACGAAATACCCATGTTTCCTCTGCAAATGGGATAGCCGAGCGGATGAGAAGCACTATGCACAGCGTGAATGGGCATCCAGAGAGAATTTTGAACCTGGGTCGCATAATGTCGTTTCAGTGCCCCTTGTACCACCAACAAATTTTTGCTCCCACCACTTCATATTAAGCTGGGCTTGATGAAAAATTTCATCAAATCAATGAATAAGGAGGGTTCAGCATTCCGATATCTTGAGAGTAAATTTCCTCATATATCTGATGCTAAACTAAATGCTGGGGTTTTTGATGGTCCTCAAATTCGAACTTTGATCAAGGATACTCAGTTCGAAAACGCAATGACTCCAACTGAGAAGAATGCCTGGCAGGCATTCAATTCAGTTGTCACTGATTTTCTTGGCAAGCGTAGAAGTCCAGAATACGAGTCCGTTGTCGAAAACTTGATGGAAGCTTTCAAAGCTCATGGGTCGCGCATGTCCATAAAAATGCACTTTTTGTGGTCCCACTTGGACTATTTTCCTGAAAATTGCGGGGATTATAGTGAGGAACAGGGTGAACGATTTCACCAAGATATCAAAATAATGGAAGAGGTACCAGGGAAACTGGGATATCAATATGCTGGCGGACTATTGCTGGTGTTTGAAGCGAGACGTGCCCGAAGAAAAACAGACGGAAAGCCAAAAAAAACTTCATTCATTCCTCAATAAACTTTTTTCCATATTCATTGTATGAATAAAAGTATTTATTCACACAATGTTTTCAGTTTTCACGAGTGTTCTTATAATATTACTCGTATCTACAGTGTTTAAGCTAAAAAAATCAATAAAATTGGGGATAAAATTGGACTTATAATAAATGGCCAATAGAGAAAAAACCTGACCTGATTGAGGAAAACCAATGTCATTTTCGAATTCAGCATGGTCGAATTATATAATATGAGTTGAAAAAACCCTCACTGCAGACAAAAAATTTCATATGCATACCAGTGTAATTAATTATAATAAATTCTATAACAAATGAAAAATGGAAAATGGATACGACTAAACCAAAGAAATGGTAGATCGTACGGTTGTGACACAAACAAAAATAGAAAGCTACAAATAATTTTTTTTATCCAAACTCGCGTTAAGCGATTTTGGTTCTTATGTAAAAAATGAATATTGATTATTTATTCATTCTTCATTTTTACATATATATATATATATATAATCATATATATATATATATATATATATATATATATATCATATACATATATATATGATATACATATATATATATATATAATATATATTATATATATATATATATATATATATATATTTATATATATATCATATATATATATATATATCATATACATATATATATATATATCATATATAATCATCAGCCTTTCCTGGGTTGGTGATCAGTCTTTCCTTGTGAACAGACGTGTTTTATCGTGTAGTGTGTCAATTGAATAAGTGGTTTTCGTTGAGTGTTTTAAAAAAAAATAGTGTTCGGTGCATTCTAAACTAAATTACTTCGTGCTACTAATCATTCATTAACGAATATATTTCATTTATTGACGTTATTCAGTACTATATTATTTGATCAAACCAAGGCTACTGCACGTGGCTTGCCTTGTTTGTTTTTCAAATCTATCAGAAAACGTGAGTCATAAGGTTCATTTTTCCTTCCCGAGAGGTCAGGTAGAGTGTGGTCAAACCGTGTGAAAAAAAGGAAAAAGTCGGGTCGAATCGCGGACAGATAAGTATTATAAATACTCTTTTTACAGATCTTTTGTCGGTAGCTTAATTCTATATTCATTTAGTATAAATTTGTGTTACAAGAACCTGTTTCTGCGTTTCAAGAACGCGGTAGACCTACGTTGTAATTTATTAATTTCCAAACGCTCGTTTTGTTTTTTTTGTTTTTTGTTTTTGTTTTAACTAATTAAAAGCATGGCACCCCCGTCAAGTACTTGCAGTCGCTGTGAAGGGAAATTTGCCGCTTACGCGTTTACAATGGCTAATAATAATGAACAGTTAGTTTGCAGGTGGTGCTCAAGCATGGAAGTGCTGAGGAACGAGTTAGAACGTGAGAAGGAGGCCAGGTGAGCTTGAAGAAAGCGTGATGCTCCTGACGGCAAAATTAGAATCCCTTGAGACTCCATTAGACCCCTCCTGCCTCAGTTTCTACTAATAATATAAATAGTATTAATAGCCCTCTCTCTTCCCTAGTTCCCAACCCTTCGTTCGAGTGCGTAATGGAGCCCCATTGAGAAAACCTAAGACATGTCTACCAGTAATAACAAACAATAAGTTTTCTGTTTTAGGTTTCGAGATGCTGATGAACCGGAAATACGACTCGTTGGCGATTCCATTGTTCGAGGGCAGCTCGAGGAATTCTGTGGGAGAAACCCTCGTCGTAGGCGCCGTTACTGCTACCCTGGTGCAAGGGTGGAGGATATAACTAATAGTGTTGACCAATTTACAGACGGTACCCGAGGACACAACGTATGTTATTCATGTCGGTACTAATAACGTTTTAAATTCTAGATCGGAAGAACTGCTGGCTAGGTACAGGGACTTACTAGAGCGATTAAAGGAAAAAACTAATAAGATTGTTTTAACAGGTATACTTCCTCGAATTATCCAACGTAACGATTTCTACAGCAAGGCGACCTATATTAACAATAACCTAAAGTCTCTTTGCCAACAGGAAGGAGTGCATTTTGCGAATTTTTGGAACAGTTTCTACGGCAGGAGGGACTTGTTCCTCGGAGATGGACTTCATCTTAATGACGTTGGAGCTGCGCGTTTAGGAAGACTATTTCATAATACTGTCTCTTCTTTTCAGGCTGCCGTAACTCGAACGGTCCCAGCGTAAATTCCATAAATTTCCCTGCGCTCGCGAAGGTGTCGCAATTACAAACAATTTGAAGGTTCTATCCTTAAATGCTCGTAGCCTACGAAATAAAAGAAACGAATTTTTTTCTTTAATTGCTTGTAAAGACTATGATATAATTGCGATAAATGAATCGTGGCTTAGCACTGAAACTCGTGACTTTGTAGGGGAGTATCAAATTAAAGGTTATAGACTTTTTGTTAAAAACAGAATAGGTAGGCGAGGAGGCGGTGTTATGTTGTATATCAAAGATAATATTGCGAACGTTATAGAAGTAAAGCACACAATTCCAGAACCGATAGATTCGACTATAGCAGAACTTAAATTGAACGATTTCAAACTTCTTGTTGCGGTTATATATAGGCCCCCTAATCAAACAGCTGATACGGACGAAGCGTTATATCGTGAACTAAAGAGAATAATCGGTAGTGAGCAGGCTTTAGTTATGGGTGACTTTAATTGCGCCAACGTGAATTACGATACAATGCAGGGAGACGCGGAAGGTAATCGTTTAGTTAATTTTCTCGAGGATAGCTTTCTTATTCAAAAGGTTGGGGAACCTACGAGGTTGGACAGTATTTTAGATTTAGTAATAACTACGGATGATAGGCTAATTACTGATCTTCAAGTAATAGAACCGTTAAGCAATAGCGATCACAATATGGTAGAGTTTGTCCTCTCAGTAAGTCACTCGAAACCACTAACTCGACTAAAATTCCTAACTTCCAGCACGCAGACTTTAGTAAATTTCGAAATAAATTGTCACACGTCAATTGGGAAAACGTAATGGGGAACTCCAACGCAAAACTAATGTGGGAATCGTTCGAAACAGTATTTAGGACTATAAATGAGGAATGTGTACCGTACAAAATTAAGCGTGCGAAAGTAAACAACAAGCCCTTGTGGTTTACTTCTAGAGTAGGAGACATTATAAAGAGTAGAGATAGGGCTTATAGGCTACATAAGTGCGATAAAGACAATTTGTGGTTACGAAACAACTACATATCTCTAAGGCGTGAAGCGAAAAGTGTAATAAAAAAGTCCAAGCGCGAATTTGAAATCTCCATAGCTCGTGACGGTAAAGAAAACCCCAAGCGATTCTTTCAATACGTCAATAATAGAAATCCAGTAAAAAGTTCTTGGGGCCTTTGAAAAATGTAAACGGAGATCTAGTTTCTGAAAACAAGGAAATGGCTACCTTGCTAAACGAATTTTTTACGTCAGTTTTTACTATAGAAGATGTAACGAATATCCCTACGGTCATAGACATAATACCTTTTGATAATGGTAATATTTTGGATAATATGTGGTTAGTGAAGGGGAGGTAATGCGCTATATTGATAAAATGAAAACGCGTAAATCACCGGGGCCGGATTCCATATATCCCATACAACTAAAAGAATTAAAAGATAGCATTGTTGTGCCGCTAACAAAGATTTTTAATGCGTCTATTTCTGAGGGGTGCGTACCAGATAATTTCAAGTTAGCAAACGTAACACCTATCTTTAAGAAAGGCGATAAAGGTGCGGCGGGAAATTATAGGCCAATCAGTTTAACGTCTGTTATAGGTAAGCTACTGGAATCATAATTAGGGATCGTATAGTCGAACACTTAGAATTGCATAAACTAGTTAGAAATACGCAGCAACGGTTTTAGGAGAAACAAAATCTTGCTTAACTAATCTTTTAGAATTTTTCCAAAGCGTGGTTGACATTTACGATAGACATCGGGCGGTGATGTAGTGTATTTAGATTTTCAAAAAGCGTTTGACACCGTGCCACACAAGACTCATTGAAAAAACTAAGGCTCATGAATCAGGGGTTTAGTAATAAATTGGCTAGAAGAGTGTTTGCGAGGTAGGAAACAGAGGGTGGTCGTTGATGGAGCGGAGTCGTGTTGGGCTAATGTAGCGAGTGGCGTTCCTCAGGTTTCTGTATTGGCCCCCTTGCTTTTTCTTATATATATTAACGATTTAGATGTCGGCCTAGTCAGTACAGTTTCAAAGTTTGCTAATGACACGAAGCTGGGTGGTTGGGCGATTAATGACGAAGATAGAGGTAAAATCCAGGAAGATCTGAATAAAATCGTTGATTGGTCAGTCACATGGCAAATGAGATTTAACGTTGATAAGTGCAAAATTTTGCATATAGGTTCGCGTAACGGTAATTTTCCGTATAGTATGTCAGGGAAAGATTTAACAAGTGTAGAGCAGGAAAAAGATTTAGGAGTTATAGTCATTGGTGATTTAAAAGTAGCGAAAGTACAGCAGCGGTCAATAAAGCGAACAAAGTGTTAGGTTTTATAGCTCGAAATTTTGAGTACAAATCGCGTGATATTATAGTTCCTCTTTATAAATCATTAGTTAGACCCCATTTGGAGTATGCGGTCCAATTTTGGAATCCGCATACACGCAAAGATATAGACAAAATCGAAAGAGTTCAAAGACGAGCAACTAAGATGATTTCGTCGCTTAGGTGAAAGTCGTACGAGGATAGCCTTAAGGAGTTAAAATTGACAACACTCGAGACTAGGAGGCTGAGGGGTGATCTATTCCAGGTTTTCAAAATTATGAATGGGTTCGATAACGTAGATGGAGATAGCGTTTTCGAAATATCTCAATATAATAGGACTAGAAATAACGGGTGTAAGTTGACAAGTAGAAGGTTCGAGACAGCAGTTGCCAAAAACTTTTTTACGCATAGAATAGTAAATAGGTGGAATAGTTTGCCGGTAGAAGTAATTAGTAGCACATCTATAAACATGTTTGAAAATCGATTAGAAGCATATGTTGCTAGATTGGGTATAGTTTAAGGTAGTAAAATTAAGGCTTTGTGGTGATAGATCCCACAGCTCAACGCAAGTGTTGTGGGATATAGGGAGGCAGCATCTTGGGTTAGGGGATATTCTCTTTCCTTACACACCCAATTTAAAGAGATTCCTCTGCCGAGCGGTGCCCCCCATATTACTGTGAGGTATTTAAAAACTCATGATCTTCACTTGCCCTCAAACACCTTGAAACGGGAGACCCAAAATGGGTGCACACACATTTCTACATTACTGTACAGTCTTTACAGCCACACCTACACTTTTCCTCCTAAGTATATATATATTGTAATGTATATGGTTGCAAATTTTGACTTCGTCCGCAATCGATATGGACCGTGACTTGTTTTTCGTTGGTGAGGCACTAGTATTGATGAATACCGTAATGAAATTGGCTGGATTCTTTGGATCTGATATATTTGCATGTCGGTTATAAATAGATATAGAGTGTCACATATTTTTGGATAGTAGTGTATTATGACTTGATCCTCTGGATCCAGAGATTCTATCTTTAGTTTTAAATCGATAATTAATTAGTTTTTAATTGATAATTATTTAGTTTTGCAAAAATTGGTAGTTTGCAAATGTACAGGCAGTTGTTACATAAATTTCTTATGTTCTTGTGGTTCGGAACCCAAGTAAAATTGTAGGTCCCCTCGCCACCACGGTAGACATACACAATACACAATTACGAACACAGGTAGACCAGCCATGAGTGGATCCTAGGGTCTTTGTTTGACTGAAACATTATAACATTATATAATATTATATACATATATATATATACTGTATATATATCATATATATATATCATATACATATATATATATATATATCATATACATATATATATATATATCATATATATCATATATCATACATATATATATCATATACATATATATCTATATTCATATACATATATATCATATATATATATTCATATATATATCACATATATATATATCATATATATATATAATATGTATATATATATGTATATATATACATATATATATATATATATCATATATATATACATATTAAATATATATATATATATAATATATATATATATATATATATATATATATATTATATATATTTAAATATATATTAAATATATTATATATATACATATATATATATTATATATATATATATATCATATATTCGGACTATAGTGGATTTAATTTTCCCTGAAGAGTTCGTTGTTCCATGCACGGTCTGTGTTTAACATTAAGTTTCTCAGGGGACCATTCTGAATTTCTGTATGTATATATATATATATCTATATATATATTATAATATATATAAATATATACATATATATATATATATAATATATATATATATATATATATGTGTGTAAAAATGAACATGAATAATCCATATTCATTTTTACATGAGAAACCAAAATCGCCTAAGCGAGTTTTGGATAGAATTTCGATTTGTACTTCTTTATTCATTACTGTATTTCTCTAATTCATCTTTTCTATTAATGACTTATACACTATGACGTCATAAAATAACTTAATTTTCTTTACGTTTCCTATACCTTGTACACTGAATCACGTGCTTAGTATTTGGACATCTTCCGTATTCAATGAATGGTAAATTCTTTAATCATAGTGTTGTGGTGCTATGTTGTATAAATATTATTATTCAACCTTATTCATCTATACGTCCATATCTTATCTTGACCATTATCCTATATAAATTTTATTAAATATTCATTTTTACTCGTGTCAGTCTATGAAACGCAAAAATTTATGCATTCGTTCGAAAACGCACAAATACGTTCTCTTATTATTTTTTTTATTTTTATTTTTATTTATATCACCTCCCGCAATGAACTCGAAAATGCTGAGGTAAGTGATGAAATTCCGCTCACTACGACAGAAGCGAACGCTTCTAAGATAAAACTCTCCTTTCGCTCCGATTCAAATTTATAACATAATATAACAAATATAACATATTATGTTGTATATAAATCCATACCGTATGTGCCCATGTACTTTGTATTATATTTCTAACATCTTAATTGTCTATTAATATGAAACACTGTAAAAACAAAACAAATTATAGTAACTGTTTAATTGTAATTAACTGTAATACTTTAATTTAATATAACGTAATTTACTTTAATGAAACTGTAATTAATAATAACTTGTAATGTACTACATTGAAACTGTAATTAAATGTAATGATTTAATATATAATGTAAGAATGTACTTTAAATGGAAGTGTAATTAAACAATAATAAGTGAATACAAATTAATTGGTAATTGTAATCGTAATTGTAATAAACCCAAACGAAAATGTACTCAGTCGTGTACTTAAATTGTACTTATGTACTACTATGAAATGATATCGCCTTCAGAAATGAAGACTCGGCAAAAAAATACGATATGTTTTTTTATTTTTTTATTTTTATTTGGAATCTTTCAAACATCTGATCATGTGTTTAAAATGGGGAACTTAACCTTCAACTGCCTTCCCCCAACATTTAGGCTTATATGATACATGAATTTGTAAAATGAACTACACTTCATTACGGGACTCTTCTTTGGTCACTTCTACGAGACTCCCTTGTTAGCAGCCTCGCTGCGAGGAGGGGCAGAGGCCCCTTGCCTCCTTAACTTTTTAGATTCGGGCCTGAGCCATTGTCGAAAGAGGTCGAACCTCTACCCCTGTAAATTCAGAGCACTACCTGTACATTTTTAGAAGTAAACTACAGTAAGAGAAACTTTTTATTTTCCCCTTCGAGCCGTGCTCTCTTCAGAAGAACTTATTTAAGTCGATAAGTTATAAAAGAAAAGTCGATAATATTTAGTATCAGAGAAAGTATCAGAGTATTGTAGAAAGAGAAGAATTAACAACTGTCGACACCATAAAGCGAGAGAAAGAGACAACCCAAGCACCATAGAAGATATTGGCATAACAGTCTGGCGAGTCTGTTGCTAAGAGTTTAACATTTGGCAACCCTATAGCGAGAGAAAGAGACAACCCAAGCACCATAGAAGATATTGTGTCAAACAGTCTGGCGACCGAAAAGAATTAGAATGTTATAGACGAAAAGTATCGCGAGAAGAAATATCCGTTGCTGCCTCCTAACCAGAACCCCCGTCGACTCCGAACCACCCCAGGGCCATAGACGGAGGGGTTAACAGAGTGGCGACCTTATAGCCAGGATAAACATTTGGCGACCCTACTACCAAGATTAGAAGAATATTTTAAGAAGAGGATTTTAACAAGTGGCCACTCTTTGGCCACGATAGAAATTACCCTGCATCAGGATAAAACCAGTTGACCGGCGTGTCACGACTTCCAGTTCGTAACATTCACCCTTGAACCGGTGTGTCACGACTCCAAGTTCTCAACGCCTAGTTTTCATCCAAGAAGAAGTAGCCAGCAAGACACGTCTTCAGGACACGTCTCTAAGGATTTCGCCGTAGAAATGTTGTTATGTACAGAGTTGGTTTTTTTTAAGTAATTTGTAAACATTTGAAAAGTCGGTATTATTTACAGTTAATATTTAGTATCAAGCCAGAATTAACACAAAACACAGTGAACACTTCAGACACCAGTGATACATTTTTTTTAGTGAAACAGTAATTTTCAAAGCAGTTAAATGTAACAGAAGTTAAATGTAACAGAAAGAGTTAATTTCAGAGAGTTAATTTCAGAAAGTTAATTTCACTATTATAGTCAGTATAGAATAATTTTATTTTATGTACCAAACACAATAGTACCGTACCTTCGCGTACATTAGAGTGAAATATTGTTTACATTTTTTTATTTTTGTTTACAATTTTTTCAAATTATTGAATTGAATTGACTTGCAAATTAAGAAAGAGAGAGTTTATAGAGAGTTTATCGTTTATAGAGATACTTCATTGCATTTCAAGTAAGTCGGTTGCACCAAGAGGGACAACCAAACCCCAGAGGTTAATAGTCTCCACTTGATAGAGATCAAGTGCAGTCATTTTCCATTTTCAGTTAATTTCAAGTTAGACAGTTTCAAGATACTTGATAGAGTTCAAGTTAGACAGTTTCAAGATACTTGATTGCATTTCAATTAAGTCGGTTGCACAAAGAGGGACAACCAAACCCCAGAGGTTAATAGTCTCCACTTGATAGAGATCAAGTGCAGTCATTTTCCATTTTCAGTTAATTTCAAGTTAGACAGTTTCAAGATACTTGATAGAGTTCAAGTTAGACAGTTTCAAGATACTTGATTGCATTTCAATTAAGTCGGTTGCACAAAGAGGGACAACCAAACCCCAGAGGTTAATAGTCTCCACTTGATAGAGATCAAGTGCAGTCATTTTCCATTTTCAGTTAATTTCAAGTAAGAAGGTTGCATCCAGAAGGAGAACCGCCCCACAGATTACTGAAGTCAGTTTTGAAGTCAGTTTTGAAGTCAGTTTTGAAGTCAATTTCAAGTCTCAGTTTTCAAGTCCCAAGTCATTTCAATGCAGTCAATTGAATTCAACTTTCTTTGTAGTTTAAGAGAATTTAATTTAAAATGTAATTTAAGAATTTAATTCAACCTTTTTTTGGTTGTTTAAGAGAATTTAATTCAACCTTTTTTTTTTGTTGTAAAAGAGAATTTAATTCAACCTGAATTGACCGGGTTGCGTCTTTAGTTTAACTTTTTTTCTTGTTTGTAAGAAGGAAATTGACCGATTTGTCTTTTCTTTTCATGCCATTGTGGCGTATATATATATTATGTATTTTATTATTTGTAACCAAAACCGTTTTTACAAAGGTTGTAACGATTTGGATAATTATTGTAATGTATAGGAGGAACATGCCGTCCCTCCAATTTGTCTGAGCTCTTTTAATTTTTGTTCTAAGTAGTGTGACAAGCAATCTTTAAAAAAAAAAAAAAAAAAGAGCAAAGTGCTCACGAAAAGATATAATTGTCAATTTCAGACTTATACCCCCTGCTTAGTCACTCAACTCCCCCGAATGTAGTACTCCAAACTTTGTTTTTTTAATTTTTATTTTATTGTAACACCCCAACCCCGGTTGAACCGTGTCAACCAGAGAAATGGTTCAACCATACTAAATTCCTCTTTGGTACTATGGAACATAACCTCAATTTAGGTTGTGTTTTTTTATTTTTAAGAATATTACAGTATATGTTTAGTTCATTATAGTTTATAATTGATTTCTATTTTCAAATTTTATATTTTTTTATATTTTTTTATTCGATTAATACTGAGTAATTGTCGTAGTCGAATTTAATTAATTGTGTGTCAAAATTCAATTTTAAAACAGTGTGGTTTATTTTCATTAATTGTAAGTTCCTCTAAGTGCGTTTTGTTTATTACCTTAATACGTGTAACTGATTTAATTAAATACTTAAATACTACCTTGAACTTAAAGGATTTTATAGTAATAATAATAATAATAATAACCCTTACACACACACACACGTATGCACACTATATATACTATATATACACAAACCTTATGCTAAAATCATTGGATATTACAATAAACTATTTCATTGCGTGTAAGTGCTAACTATGTAATTTAATCTTAATCATTTTTGCTTTCTAATATATCTTGCTCATGCATTCATTCAGTTAATTCAACAATCCTCTCGGCTAATCTGTCCCTCGAAATTGTAAGATACACACTTTGTACCTAGTACACACAAATACACACAAGACCACAGGTCTGTACATCATCCATTACGTAATTCGATTTTTTTACCAACAATAGTCAATAAAAATTAGCTTATAGATTGTACGATTTACGTTTTTCCCTTTTATCTAATACTCATTATGTATGGAATTTTTCCCACAGAGAAATAAAATTTTGTAAAAAAATTTAACAATATCATTGTTTGTCTAACTTAATTGTTTGTCTAAATTAAAGTATTAATCTTTGAATTTTTTAAATTTTATAATAACTAAGTAAGTGTCATGTTAAAAATTTGATTACTCTGCATTGTACCGAACCACCCGAACTCGTTCTGTATAAAATTTGTATTGTAAAAAAAAAAAAATTCTTCATCTAATTTCAATTCGTTAGATGTTATTTTCTCATTGTATTGTATTAATTGTATTATATTATTGTATTAATTAATACCATTTTAGAGGGGGGAACACTGTAAAAATGAACAATGAATAATCCATATTCATTTTTACATGAGAAACCAAAATCGCCTAAGCGAGTTCTGGATAGAATTTCGATTTGTACTTCTTTATTCATTACTGTATTTCTCTAATTCATCTTTTCTAATAATGACTTATACACTATGACGTCATAAAATAACTTAATTTTCTTTACGTTTCCCATACCTTGTACACTGAATCACGTGCTTAGTATTTGGACATCTTCCGTATTCAATGTATTGTAAATTCTTTAATCATAGTATTGTGGTGCTATGTAGTATAAATATTATTATTCAACCATATTCATCTATACGTCCATATCTTATCTTGACCATTATCTTATATAAATTTTATTAAATATTCATTTTTACTCGTGTCAGTCTATGAAACGCAAAACTTTATGCATTCGTTCGAAAACGCACAAATACGATCGCTTATTATTTTTATTTTTTTATTTTTATTTATATCACCTCCCGCAATGAACTCGAAAATGCTGAGGTAAGTGATCAAATTCCGCTCACTACGACAGAAGCGAACGCTTCTAAGATAAAAATCTCCTTTCGCTCCGATTCAAATTTATAACATAATATAACATAATATAACATATTATGTTGTATATAAATCCATACCGTATGTGCCCATGTACTTTGTATTATATTTCTAACATCTTAATTGTCTATTAATATGAAACACTGTAAAAACAAAACAAAGTTATAGTAACTGTTTAATTGTAATTAACTGTAATACTTTAATTTAATATAACGTAATGTACTTTAATGAAACTGTAATTAATAATAACTTGTAATGTACTACATTGAAACTGTAATTAAATGTAATGATTTAATATATAATGTAAGAATGTACTTTAAATGGAAGTGTAATTAAACAATAATAAGTGAATACAAATTAATTGGTAATTGTAATCGTATTTGTAATAAACCCAAACGAAAATGAACTCAGTCGTGTACTTAAATTGTACTTATGTACTACTATGAAATGATATCGCCTTCAGAAATGAAGACTCGGCAAAAAAATACGATTAGTTTTTTATTTTTTTATTTTTAGTTGGAATCTTTCAAACATCTGATCATGTGTTTAAAAGGGGGGACATTAACCTTCAACTGCCTTCCCCCAACATTTAGGCTTATATGATACATGAATTTGTAAAATGAACTACACTTCATTACGGGACTCTTCTTTGGTCACTACTACGAGACTCCCTTGTTAGCAGCCTCGCTGCGAGGAGGGGGCAGAGACCCCTTGCCTCGAATGAAAAGATAAAAAAAAAATTCTTTTACTGTAGTTTACTTCTAAAAATGTACAGGTAGTGCTCTGAATTTACAGGGGTAGAGGTTCGATCTCTTTCGACCATGGCTCACGCCGGAATCTAAACAAATTAAGGAGGCAAGGGGCCTCTGCCCCCTCCTCGCTGCGAGGCTGCTAACAAGGGAGTCTCGTAGCAGTGACCAAAGAAGAGTCCCGTAGTGAAGTGAAGTTCATTTTACAAATACATTTATCATATAAGCCTAAATGTTGGGGGAAGGAAGTTGAAGGTAAGTTCCCCCCTTTTAAACACGTGATCAGATGTTTGAAAGATTCCAAATAAAAATAAAAAAAATAAAAACTAATCGTATTTTTTTACCGAGTCTTCATTTCTGAAGGCGATATCATTTCGTAGTAGTACATAAGTACAATTTAAGTACACCATTCAGCACATTTTCGTTTTGGTCTATTACAATTATGATTGCGATTATGGATTACTTCACATTCGCTTATGATTGTCCATTACAGTTCTATTAAAGTACATTCTTCCATTATATATTAAGTCATTACATTCAATTAGTTTCATTGGAGTACATTACGTCGTTTACCATTCTTAGTGTTTTTTTATATTTATATATGGTTATAATATATGGTTATAATATATGGTTATTATATATGGTTATTAGTACACCACAAGTACATGGGCATATACGAGATAATTTATATACAACATATGTTATATTATGTTATAATATGTTATAAATTTGGATCAGACCGAGATGAGATATTTATCTTACAAGCGTTCGATTTTGCTGTGATTAGCGAATTCGATCACTTACCTAAGCCTTTATGAATATCTTGTGAGGGGTGAACGCACTTGAAAAAAAAAATACATGTGGACGTATTTTACATGCACGTAACACAATAGGTTGTGCGTAATATAGACACGCGTAAAATATGGACTGATAGGTTGGTAGGCATCAGTAGACAATAGGTAGGACACAATATAAATAATGATGTATAGAGAATGAAGTTTTTTTTTTATTATTATTATTAAAGAATTTACCATATATTAAACATGAAAGATATCCACATACCAAATGGGTGATTCAGTATTGGCGGTATGGAAACGTGAAGAGAATTAAGTTACTTTATGACGTCATAGTTATTCACATTATGTCATACGTACAGTAGGGTCGATCGATTTTACATTTGTTTCGATTTCCATATTCTAATAGAGACAAATACTTGCGCATGCATGAGAAAATAGCCTCTGCAAAATCTTAGCTTAATAGGTAATCATCTTCTGCCCCCGGCAGAGCGATGAAAATCATATTTTAGTAGTCAAAAACGTATTTTTCTTATAATTTTTAAAATATTTCAATATGCATCAAAATTATTCCTAATAACTATAAAGTCGATGAAAAAGACCTCATATGATCGTTTTTCCAAGCGCGTTGTCCTACGTTAATATCTTTTGACCCCGGCAACAACGTCAAATGTTGAAAAAATAGGTAATTTATATACATATTTTCAGATCGGCTCTTTGTCTTAAATAATGCATTTATATATTTTCCATAGCATTTATATCGTTGCTTAGGCATGAAATAACACACAAGCAAAATTTTATGACTCTAGGCTAGGGTTTAAAGGTCATCTCTGGTGAGTGCTGCCAGCAGCAGCTGCCACTGACGCGCCAGTCGAAAGGGTGGAGCCATTCGTATGATTGAAATGAAACTACAAAGGCCAGTTCAGTGGATCATATGCCTATTACACGGTAATGAATTATCACTGCGACACCTCATTCAAGACTTGGACGGCAAAACAACTGGGCCAATGGGCTTTACTGGACCAGTTGGAAAACAACTGAACGACTGCGAAAAACTTCCAATTACAGAATTCGATGCCATTCCATCTCCCGACATTGACATAGTTGATGCCGAGTTAAGCACTGACCAAAAATATTTGTTAGGCATCTACAGACCAGTGTCGAGCGGTAGCTGCTCTTCAGCTCTCGCGGCTCGAAATCCAGGTAAGATGGCGCATTCCAGGTGGCTGACAACAGCAAATAGATTTCTGCGCCTCTATGTTTCAACCAGTGAACCCTTCAGCACCTTCGACGAAATTGTGCGATTCATTATGACAGTTTACGCACCAATTTGGTTTAAGATAAAGAAAAACTCCAGTTTCACTGAGGGCGCAAAACATTTTTTCGAAATGATGCGTCTCTCTCAGACCATGCCTCAAAGATCTAAGACAATCGCCAACAAAGTCCTCCGTAGAAATTCTTGCTTTGCTCACCCAGAAAATATTTTGATCTCCATGCTACATGCCGATGAGCAACACATAAGAGAATTGGGATGGAGAAGAATATTAAAAGCACGATCAAAACAATCACCAGCGGGGGAAATTCGAGCCTTCGCCATGCCTGAGCTGCTCTACGATAGTCAAAACTATTACGAAATGATCAACTGGCAAACGGCTGAGGTGACCGAACCCCCGTTACAAAAACAATACCTGATACCCGAATAAAAGAGTTTGTTGAGACGGAGACCAGCCTGATGGACTGATCCCACTATTCCCTTGTCATACTCAAGCGGTCGAGAGACTCATCAAATTAGTAACCGAAGCCCCTGCCAGTGTAAGTGGAATAGAAGAGAGGGACGGATTCATCCGCTCCCGTCTTCACTCCCGAACAAAAATTCCACGATTTGATTCTAAGAAAGATTACCGTATGTAAATCGACATGCAGCCAAAGGAAGGGTGGTTGGGGCTGGATAGGGTCGAACTCGACGTACAGCCACCTCCTCTTGGTGAGTTCTGGGTTGCTAATTTTATAAAATTAGCAAGCGAGGAGCTGTACTTAGTACTTATCGTACTTATAACATCGCATTAACGTAATTATAATCCACATTTAGACTTTTCTCGGGGACAGAAGATATTACTCCTAGAGTCATAAAATTTTGCGTGTGTGTTATTTCATGCCTAAGCAACGATATAAATGCTATGGGAAATATATAAATGCATTATTTAAGACAAAGAGCCGATCTGAAAATATGTTTATAAATTACCTATTTTTTCAACATTTGACGTTGTTGCCGGGGTCAAAAGATATTAACGTAGGACAACGCGCTTGGAAAAACGATCATATGAGGTCTTTTTCATCGACTTTATAGTTATTAGGAATAATTTTGATGCATATTGAAATATTTTAAAAATTATAAGAAAAATACGTTTTTGACTACTAAAATATGATATTCATCGCTCTGCCGGGGGCAGAAGATGATTACCTATTAAGCTAAGATTTTGCAGAGGCTATTTTCTCATGCATGCGCAAGGTTTTGTCCCTATTAGAATATGGAAATCGAAAAAAATGTAAAATCGATCCACCCTAACGTACAGTGTAACTGTAAGTCATTATTTGGGAGGACCTAAAAGAAACGAATTAAAGACAAAGAGTGGGTATCAAGAAGTAAGAAGCACAACTACGGGTTCCAATCCTGTTATATGCAATGTGTATGCATAATCTAGGGTCGAGGGTGACATGCAAGACAATCATAATTAATTATAATAACTTCTATAACAATTGGAAAATGGATACGACTAAACCATAGAAATGGTAGATCGTAGGGTTGTGACACCAACAAAAATAGGAAGCTACAAGGAAAATTATTATCCATACTCGGGTTAAGCGATTTTGGTTCTTATGTAAAATGAATATTGATTATTCATTGTTCATTTTACAGATATATATATATATATATATATATATATATATATATATATATATATATATATATAGATATAAATATATATATATTTGTATATATATATATCATATATATATATATATAAATATAATATATATATATATATCATATATATCTATATAAATATATCATATATATATAATAATATCATATATATATATAAATAATATCATATATATATATATAAATATATATCAAATATATATATATATATATATAATATATATATATATATATATATATATATATATATATATATATATATATAAATATATATCATATATATGAAAATTATTTCACGAAAGTGACAAGTGAAAAATATTTATGATGAAAAAACCACGAAGGGAAAAAGAAACACAAAGTGGTGCTGCTCAAACGCTTTCGTCTAATGACATCTTCAAGAACACTCAGTGTTCCTGAGGATGTCATTAGACGAAAGCGTTTGAGCACCACTTTGTGTTTCTTTTTCCCTTTCGTGGTTTTATTCATCATATAACTATATATATATATATATATATATATATATATATATATATATATATCATATATACCTATATATATACATATATATATATATCATATATCTATATATATATCATATATATTATATTATATATATATATATATCATATATACCTATATATATACATATATATATATATATAATTATATATATATATATATATATATATATATATATATATATATATGTTAACCCCCCTTTATGGCCCTGAGTCGGTTCGGATTCGACGGGGGGGTTCTGGTTCGAAGGCTGCAACGGATGCTTCTTTTTTATACTTTTCTATAATTCTTTTCTCTCGCTTTATGGGGTCGACACTCTGTTAATTCTTTTCTTCCAATAATAGAAGATAGCCCAACTCGAGGGGGAAAATAAAAACTTTCTCTTACTTTGGTTTACTTCTTAAAAATTACAGTTGGTACTCTGAATTTACAAGAGTAGAGGTTCGACCTCTTTCGACCATGGCTCAGTCCGGAATCTAAAAATATATTAAGGAGGCAAGGGGCCTCTGCCCCCTCCTAATGAGGTGCTAATCTGAAGTACAATGATGAAGTGCAACGATGAAGTGCTAATCTGAAGTCTAATGCAGAAGTGCAATAAATGAAGTGATCCTAATTTTACAAGTACATGCATAATATAGCTTAAATGTTTTGGGGGAGGACAGTTGAAGGTTAAATTTCCCCCCTTTTTAAACACATGATTTCAACTAAAAAGAATAAAAAATATAAAAATAAAAAAGAACAGTAGTATCGCTGATTCTACATTTATGGAGGCGATATCATTTCGTAATAGTACAAATTTAGTACATGACTGAGTACGTATTAATTTTGGTTCATTACAATTACGATTACAATTACTAATTAATTCATATTCACTTATTATTGTTTTAATTACAATTCCATTAAAGTACATTCTTACATGATAAATTAAATCATTACATTTAATTACAGTTTCACTGAAGTACATTAAAAGTTATTGTTAATTTAAAGTATTACAGTTAATTACAATTAAACAGTTACTATAACTTTGTCTTGTTTTTACAGTGTTTCATATTAATAGACAATTAAGATGTTAGAAATATAATACAAAGTACATGGCACTTACGAGATAATTTATTTTACGAAATAATATGCTATAATGTTATAAATTCGAATCAGAGCGAAAGGAGACCTTTTTTATCTTAGAAGCGTTCAAATTCTGCTGTGATGAGCGGAATTTCTGATAATAACTTACTAAGCATTTATTCGAGTTCATCTCCGGTCAATATAATTATAAAAATGAAAAAAATAATAGGAGAACGTTTTTTCGCGTTCCCGAACGAACTGCGAAAGTTTTGCATTTCATGATTGACACGAGTAAAGATGATTATTTAATAAAAATTACATACGATAATGGTCAAGCTAAAATATGGACGTATGGGGGCGGGGATATGGCCGAATAATAGTTATATTTATACTACATAACAAAAATAATGACTTCTATAGGGTGTACAGTTTTTATTATGATGATATATAAATTTTCATACATTGGATACTAGATATATGATGAAGGGAAAATGTGACGTCATAGTTATTAAATTTTTACGTATAGTACGAATCATTGTTAGGAAGATTTACAAGAACGAATTAGAGACACAGATGGGAAACATAAAGAGAATAAAGTTATTTTGTGACGTCATAGTGTATAAGTCATTATTACAAATCGAAATTTTACCCAAAACTCGCTTCTGCGATTTTGGCTTCTTATGTAAAAATGGACAATGAATCCATATAATGATGGTGTAGGAATTGTTCATTGTTCACTTTTTACATATATATATATATATATATATATATATATATATATATATATATGTGTATATAATATATATA